>JAYMTP010001002.1:0-27151 GCA_036897365.1 Geranium brycei | reverse complement strand
GGCGAGAGAGGAACGGGACCCTCGAAGCCGCTTAATCTCCACTATCAATATAATGGGTACAATGAGTTCTCTCTAAATACAATTAGAGGATCACACTATCTTAAGACTTAACAATCTTTGCTCAAGCCACAATTACAAGAAGGAGTAGAGAAACTACACCGAATTGATGGCACACGATCAGAAAATCGTATCAAATCACTCGGACCTCCAAACCCAAATTCCAACGGTCAGAACGTAGTACCACGTCTCCCGAACACCCTATCCAAAAATCAGCACGATCCAACGGTGGATCGACCTCCGATCGGACTCGTGAACCTTGTTGGCCGGTCCTGAAAGTATCAGAAACTTCTGCACGAATTTCACTCTATTCCTCTCTTGAATTGTCTTCTTTCATTCTCTCTATTGCCTCATATTTATAGGAGAGCAATTGGGGTTTACTTCTCCATGTAGGCTACTAACCACATGGGTTTTGAGCCTCCACTTATTAAATAAAGGCTCAACAAATTGGACTAGAGAGGAGAGAGAAATTTGGGATGAAGTAAATGTCAATTGAATGAAATATTGAATTCAAAACAAAGACATTTACGTAATTTGGACATGAAGTAATTTTATTAACGTTAATAGAATGGGAAGTCATTTATGAAATTTGAAAACTCAAAAAAAAAAATTTAAGATTGTCATTATTGGTGGGACAAATTAGTTTTTAGGTCACATGTGAAATCTATTGGTGTACCCGACTGCTATTGTTACACTAATTTATATTAATTCATCCATTTCATTATTAATTACACGTGGGATAAACTTTCAAGTCAACGTAGTCAAATATAGTTGGAGGTGGGTCTTAAAGAGAGATCTTATTTTATGCCATATATTAAAGATACTAAATAATTAATACATTTAGTTTAGAGAAATATCGCTACACATATCCATATCAAGATCCGATATGGGCATGCAATAAATGTATTTGTTCCCCGAGAATAAAATCAAACCAACGATAACTGTAACAAATCATATTTTGACAATTCCTTCCAAAAAAATAATCATAATATTCTCAATCTATCTTTTTTCTCTACTATATATATTATGCTCTAATCCACGACACGATCTCATTGGTGCTCGATCCTTGTCTTCCCAGCCACATCCTGGCTATATACGCTTGATACGTTCCTATCTGCCACTCACAAGGCCCCACGTGTCTACAAAATATTCAGGCACGACACGTGTTCTCGTATCATTCGACGTCGAGCATTATCAAAAAATAAGTAGATAGCTCACATTTACCGTCGAGTACCAACTGCTGGTGCGGTTCGATTCCAAACAGGTAGTGGTTTGGTGCACAAGACAATTCAACTACTAAACTCGGTGACACAAGATAATTGATAAAAGAAAGATAATATTGCCACTTTCGTTCGGATAGGAAAAAATTATTGTTTGATACAATTCTTTACATTGGTTTAAAAATTTGCAATTATTTATTTTTAAGCAACACATTATGCATTTCTTAATTTTTAGTTTATTGCACTGTCATTAACACAATTAATTTTCAAATAAATAGACAAAATATTTCTCGACTTTAATAAAATTTACATGTTTACTTCAAAAAAAGATTTAAAATTTTAAGAATTGGGCAGATGTCTTGTTGATGTCAGCTCATTTCCTTTGTTACTATCATACAAAGAACACCAATTGAATTTGTTGACGACAATGATGGCCTCCCAACTCTAGATTCTCTTGAGAAAATGACGATCACTCGCCACCACTGCGACAACTCACCGTCACGAGGAACTTATGGTTTGCGGCAAGAGCATGGACGACCAAATATGATTTCAAGACAATGACCGGTTGTCGTTCTACTTCAGTTACTGGTAGAGTTTATCGGTTGCCACCCATAGAGCTCCAGTTGTCGACGCTTTCCCCCAAACAAATATGGCCACCACTCGCAACAACTTTTCACTAAGCGTCTGCATAACGACCGTCACAAGTGTCCCGGAAATAAACCTACCTTGAACTATTTGTGGTCAGAGAGTTGACTTGATCGAAGAAGAGGTCGCCGATCTTCCTTGAGTGCCCACATAGATATGCGATGTGTCCGAACTCACTGACTAATATCTCTATTTTGCTAGATTTTGTTCATGTTTGTCGATTGTTCTCGAGCTCATTGTTTTTTTCAAAAATTTAGATATTTAGTTAATAACTATTTCTAATATTTAAGTAACTCTTGTAAATGAAGGGTAAATATGTTATTTTGAGCAAAATAAAAGTCACGTGTATCTCACACATGACTATTTTAAGAAAATATTAACTTAGTGTCTATTTTAATGACGAGTGTAACAAACTCAAAGTCAAAAGATACATAAAATGTTACTTAAAACTTAAAGGTTGCAAATTGTTTTCTTATCGTTTTTATTGAATATATATTTTTGTACTTAAACTTAACTAATTATTTAAGTTCAATCGATAAATATTTTGGTTAAACTCGAAGTTAAATTCATTTCATAAATTAGTGAAACTCGGATGTAGATTCATAAGACTCAAACTATAATTGTCAACCAATTTATTTATTTATTTATCATTTAATTATATCTATATCTTCAAATATAAGTTACTTTTATATCTCACACATAACTATTTTTTCATCTTTAGGGTCTCACGAGAATAGTTTTTTTTTGAAAGAAAACTCGAAATATTATTAAGTGATGCGGTCGCATCACGTTTACATTTCGAATAATATTTTTCGCATTAGTTGATGTTTTTACCCTCGGGATTGTAGGATTGTTGATCGTTTTTACACTTGTATGCCTTCATAGGTTCTTGAGCTTACGTATGCAAGAAACGGGAAAAAGGACTCAAAGGGCATTCTGGGCTAGACAACGGGCACCCCAACGACCCATTGCCCTAGCCGTTGCTCGGAGACTTGAAGACAACTCGAAGAGCTGGCTACTGTCAGGTTTATGGGCCCCGCAACAACTCGTCATGCATCTCGTCAACCCTGGAGATAGTTGAGCCCGAGAGGAGTGACTACGGGTTGGTGTAACGAGCACCTCAACGGCCCGTTACCCAGCCCGTCAAAGGCGTCGCGACAACAACTAATATAAAAGGGTTTTTCGTCAATTGAAAAACTCAATCAGCTGCCAGAGACAAAGAGAAGACCGAACCGGTTGCACCAGAGACGTGGAGGAGACTTCGAGAGGAGCTCATCACTGTTGAAGGCCAAGCGAGTGCAAGGATCAATCAAGAATCAAGTTGTGATCAATACCGAAGCGAAGAGACTATATTTCATGATCTTCGATTCAGAGGGGTTTGGGGTTTTAGCTTTCTATTTGCTCATTTGGTGTTTTAATATGTTCTTGAATGCTTATATTGCTAGCACCATGATCATGGGCTAAATTCCTGTGATCATGGGTGCTAGGTTATTACTATGAGTTTGTCAGACTATTAATGTGATGAATGATTGATTTGCATGATTGGTATGTGTATGGTGTTTTATTGTTAAATATTTATGTTGAGTCACATATATGATTTAAGTTGAGTTGTGATTCCGAGTTCGAGAGGGCCGGTGAGCAACAAACCTAGCCATATTCGAGGGGTTTATTGTAAACATCGATTTCGTGATAGCTAGTTTTATCTGAGTGGAATTACCTCGAGGTTGAGAAGTCCGAGAATAATTCCACTCAAGGTTTAATTCACTACGAGAGTGGGAATCGACATCTGTGAAAACTTAGGATTACCATGATAGCATTTCAATTTGTTCATGCTCGTTAATTGTTTAGAGATCTATAGTAGACCTAGCACCTGTGACTGCCCACTATGAATAATCTCTCTGAAATCTTGATCATTTTATATTATTATAAAATCAATCTTACAACAATTCTACTATACTACATTTTGTAATTAAAGTTAACATTGAGATAAACTCCAATTGGTCCCTGAGGATTCGACCCGGTATTACCGGTATTACTTGTGACGACCGCATGTGCTTGCACGTTATCGGGTGTCTGTGAACTACTGTCTACGGACCCAACATTAAGCAACTAACCTGACATCACGCCGGACAGCCGAAACAACATTTGGTGTGACAGACCCCGAACCATGATCTCATCTACTGTTAGTTAAAGCATACCCGGCTAATTCATGAGCCACAGAATTACAAGTACGTCGAGTAAAAGAAATGGAAATACTTGTCTCAGAGACGGATAACATACTACAACAGTCATCAATGATACCCTCGAAAATGTTCCTCCCTCATTCCCACGTATGATATGATCCACCACCCTATAACAATCAGACTCTATCACTGCCTCCGCCAAGTTCTTCCCTTTTGCCCAAGAGAGGGCTTCCCTGCCCACAACCGCCACCTTTTATGGGTGGAGATTTCTCAAGAAGCATTTACAAATGGCCCATACTAACTGACCCTCTGAATCTCTACAGACGAGCCCTACACTCCTAAACCCCCTCTCAACATCCACCCCCATCAACGTTAATTTTCAAAACATCTGACCTAGGAGGGTCCATGCTTTCCTAATCGTTGGTTGCCCCGAGGTGACTGACGTAAGCCTGGTCGCAGCCTAAAGCCTTCGGCACCCCTTGGCTAGTGCTTCTACCCTTGCTGGATGGAACGTCCCCCCCTTCAAGACAAAACGGTTCCTCGCTACCCAAATAGCCTAAATAGTAAGCGCCAACATGCTAGCGTCATCTTCCCCTTCCACCTAGGAGGCCCAGTCGCTCACATTCGGACTTTGCCCCATTTTATCTCTGATTCCCTCCAACAATTTGTCTCCCCAAATAGGTACTACAACCCGACGTTACAAGAACAAGTGGTCCGATGTCTCTTCCACTTTGCCGCAAGAGAGGGCACTGTGATATGAGATGAGGTCTCGTGAGAATTGTTAGAAATATATTTTGATTTATATTCTATGATTATGATTTAGTTAAATATTTATCTATTACCATTTTTACAACGCACAATTAATAATAAATAACATTTATTATTATTTCTTAAAACCCGAGCAAATAGAGACCATCAATTTTTTTTTCGAGACATATATCAAATTTACTTGATTTTGAGAGTGAAAAAAATTAGGGAGTGAAAATAAAAAAATGTAAGAAAGAGTGTGAACTTAAAACCTAGAAGAGTAGCTCCTCCGTATCTCTGTGCGCGTGCTTGCTGTTTAGAGAGAGAGGGACACAGATAGGAGGACGAGCAGAGGGGTTGAGAGAGAGAGAGAGAGACAAGTTGGAGAATTAGCGAAGAAGAAGAAGATATCGAGCAGAACAGTTCGTGTGATAGACCGTGGAATCTAAGAATCACAATTCAGGAAAAAAACTTCTTTTTTTCTTCTTCTTTTTCGAAAAAAAGGAATTTACTTTAAAAATTCTCTTCTTCTTCTTCTTCTTCTTCTTTTTCTTCTTCTTCTTCCTCCCCTATTTCTCCTTTCTGTTTTGCGTGCTTCGTACGGTCTATCTCACCAGCCTAATCTGCTCCTTCTGCAACACTTGTTACCTGCTCTCAATTTCTCTTTCTCTGCCTCTGTCTCTGTCTCCATCTCAACCCACATCCAGCGAGCGCGTCTGGGAGCTCAGATTTATCGTTTTGCTACTTGGGTTTTTTGATTTGGATCGTGGCTTCTGTTCAAAATTTCATCTTGCTCGTTATTTTGGTTGTTTTAGTTTAGTTTTTTATTTTTTTTGAATTTAGTTACACATATCTGTAGTTCAGAGATGGAGGGAGGGAATAGGGTTTCTAGTTCTGGGGTTGGCAGTGGGGCTGAGGATGTGAAACCCTCCTATTGGCTTGATGCGTGTGAGGATATACCTTGTGATATAATTAACGATTTTGTGGATTTTGATCCTTGTATTGTTGCGGAGCCTGTTGAGAATGGGTGTTCCAACCCGGTGGGTCTAGGGCTTGGGAGTGATTTCTTTGGGGGGATTGATCACATTCTTGACAGTATCAAGAATGGAGGCGGGCTACCTCTTGTTCTGGAGGAGAGCAATGGTGTTGGTGGAGGTGCTGTGGTCGGGGAGATGGAGGCAGCTGGTGATTCCAAGGGGAAAGAGGACAGTGACTCCAAAGGGAAATCAAATGGCGGTAGCAAGGGCATGGAGGACTGTGGTAACGGTGGTGGTCAGATTATGAAGCAAAACGAGGCTGCTGATGGAAATGGAATTGTAAACCGGAATGGGATTCTAGTGAATGGGAAAGGAGGGGAGGTGCTGGACAGTTCAAGAAAATTGAATGGAAATGGAGTCTCTAGGAATGAAAATAGGGGTAATTTGGGATTGAGGGATAGGGATACAGGCAGTGACGAAAGAAATGGCAAAAGGGCTAGGGTTTGTAGTTACATTGGTGACGATAAACAATTTTCAGTTAGAGGGGATTGCAACTCAAGAGGTAGGGGGAGGTCTAGTCGCAAGAGGCCTTACGATCGGGATGACATTGATACGAGGGATAGGGAACATCTGAGGAGACGAGAGCATTACACTAGTGGGGGTAGAAGGGATTGTAGAGACATCAGGGATTGGAGGGATAGAGAACCAAGAGGTTATTGGGAAAGGGAAAAACCGGGGTCAGCTGAGATGGTTTTCCGCATTGGTTCCTGGGAAGTGGATCGCAACAAAGAGGCAAAAGCAGTTACTGACAGAAACCAGGATTCCAACAGAACACCAGAGAAGAAACCCGAGGAACCTAAGGAGAAACCTCCAGAGGAGAAAGCTCGCCAGTATCAATTGGATGTTCTTGAACAGGCAAAGTCGAAAAATACCATAGCTTTCCTTGAAACAGGAGCAGGGAAGACCTTAATTGCTATTCTCCTTATCAGAAGCATATGTAACGATCTGGAGAAACGAGATAAGAAAATTCTTGCCATATTTCTGGTTCCTAAAGTTCCACTTGTTTATCAGGTACTCTTCAGTTGGATTTACGAATTTAATAGTATATGATGTCCATTAAGTGCAAAATTAGTTGATGTTGTTCTTGCTCTTGTTAAAATCCAGCAAGCAGATGTGATACGTGCTCAGACTGGTTATAAGGTTGGTCACTATTGTGGCGAAATGGGTCAAGATTTTTGGGATGCTAGCAGGTGGCAGAGAGAGTTTGAATCAAAACAGGTACCTTTTATTAATTTTATTCTTGATAGTTATGTTCTATTCGCCTTTATCCTTGGATACTTCTTACATCCTTGAAATGAACTTATGTGATTCTTTCTGATTCTCTTGCCTTTCTAATTTAGCAAGACAGCTGGTTAGTTCTCAAAACCATACATTTTACTTTATAGCTTTTCGGTGTTTGTGTGTTTATTTTCAATTAGAGAATAGCAGAGATGGATTAGGAAAACAACATTGGTTCATTCTGTGGAATAAATACAGTATATCCCAAATGCTGACTTGAATTTAAAAGAAAACTGTAAATTTAATAGAGAATAGTTAGAAAATTCAGCCAACTCGTTGCAATGTAAATAAGTATATTAATTTTTGGACTCAATAGCTTGAATCCCTTGCAATTATAAACCGATAAATGCCTATATATTTTATCGAGCCAGTGGGTGGCAATATGACAGAGATGGATTGGGGGATTCAAATAATAAAACATTTTATAACTGGATAATGTCGTACCCTGGCATTCCTTAGCTGTGTTCTATATTGCTGTTGAATACTGCATTATAAATATTTATACCTCATGTACCATTAAGTTCCTGGTACAACTTATTTATAACCCGTTCAGTTTTATTGTGAACTATATATAAAACATGACTCATATAATAAGTCAATTTTTTGTATTTCCTAATGTCTGTAATCCTAGATGTCAATTGGATGGTGTATACAACTTCTTTTAGCACTTAATGATAAAAGGGAAGTTTATGAGTCAGTAGTGTCTGAACATGTTATTTTCCCATTTTGAGTTCAGCCATATGGTTTTCAAATGTCTGGAGGAATGAAGTATTATTGAAAAGTATTTTGCCTACATTTAAGTCCACTTATGTTGGTCGCCATGTAAGTGCAGTGCTTACTTTTCATTGGCGCTACATTACTGCAGGTTTTAGTGATGACAGCCCAAATTCTGCTGAACATTTTGAGGCATAGCATAATTAAAATGGATGCAATTGATCTGTTGATTCTTGATGAGTGTCATCATGCCGTGAAGAAACACCCATATTCTTTGGTGATGTCTGAGTTCTATCATACAACACCTAAGGATAAGAGACCAACTATTTTTGGGATGACTGCTTCTCCTGTGAACTTGAAAGGTATGCTAAGTGTCTGGCAAATGGATTGCTCTTACTTTTCTTTGTCCACTAGAAATTAATTTTTTCTCAAACTTTCTAAATAAAGGCTGTTGCCTTGGTTGTCTATTATATAGGTGTTTCGAATCAGGTGGATTGTGCAATAAAGATTCGTAATCTAGAAAGTAAACTAGACTCTGTTGTTTGTACAATAAGAGATCGGAAGGAGCTGGAGAAACATGTACCAATGCCCTTGGAAGTAGTGGCGGAGTATGACAAAGCAGCCAGTTTATGGTCCCTTCATGAACAAATAAAACAAATGGAATTGACAGTTGAAGAAGCAGCACAATCAAGCTGTCGAAGAAGTAAATGGCAATTTATGGGAGCCAGAGATGCTGGGGCGAAGGAGGAGCTGCGCCAAGTTTATGGCGTCTCTGAAAGAACAGAAAGTGACGGGGCTGCTAATTTGATTCAAAAGTTGAGGGCTATCAATTATGCTCTTAGTGAACTGGGTCAGTGGTGTGCTTACAAGGTATCATACCATATACATATCTTATTTCATTTAGTTGGTGTTGACAAACTCATCAATTACGTATGCAATAGTTTGCCAATATTTCTTTTTTTGTAGGTTGCACATTCTTTTTTGACAGCTTTACAGAATGATGAGAGGGCCAACTACCAACTGGATGTCAAGTTTCAAGAGTCCTACCTTGACAAAGTTGTGTCTCTCTTACAATGTCAAGTAACAGAGGGTGCTGCCTCTGACAAGGATATGAAAACTGCTGATATGGGGAATGGCGATGCTAAGGAAGTCGAGCCTGATGAAATGGAGGAAGGAGAACTCCCTGACAGTCATGGTGAGCTTGAATTTTAATTCTTTGTTAACTATACAATTGAATGACTCCAGATGTTGTGTTGGTATGCAATTTTCTGACATTGAGGTTGCATTAATGGTTTGGGTCCATTGAAAGTTGTTATTACAATTGATATTTGTCAGAAGTGGGTATCATATTACGTAACACAGGGAGATTGTGGCATGGGAAAATAATTTAACTTCAAAAGTGATTCGTTTCTAGGTATTATGATTTGGGAGGATCAACTTCTTACTGTGTTTGACATAATGACTGATCAGAATAAGTATGATGCAACGGTTAATCATATTTTTACTGGGGGCATCGCTTGTAATGTCTTGCTGAGAGGATTCAGCTAATGTTATGGTTCCCAATAATGTCTCCTGATATCATTTTCTTGCAAACTGAATACACATGTCAGACAATTTTATTCTATGTAAACCTATATGCTCTGAGCATTGTTCAAGTGTTAATGTTGGTTTGATGGAAAATACTTCTATAGTTCATATAAGCTGATTTACTTGTGTGACATAGTTGTCTCTGGTGGAGAACATGTGGACGTGATCATTGGAGCTGCTGTGGCGGATGGCAAAGTGACTCCAAAAGTGCAATCACTAATTAAAATACTTCTCAAGTACCAAAACACTGAGGATTTTCGTGCAATCATCTTTGTTGAGCGAGTTGTGACTGCTTTGGTTTTGCCTAAGGTCGTATTCTGACATGCCTATATTAAGATTGATCATTCCAAATTTCTCATAATTGTGTTTTATGTCTGTTCAACCATGCAGGTCTTTGCAGAGCTTCCGTCACTAGGTTTTATCAAGTGTGCTAGCTTAATAGGGCACAACAATAGTCAAGAAATGCGGACAAGCCAAATGCAGGATACCATTGCCAAATTTCGAGATGGCCGTGTAGGTCTTAGTGCATCTTCTGGCCATAAACATCTGAAATATCTAGTACACACTCCAGTTAATAAGTTTTTGCATTTACTTTGCAGGTGACGTTGTTAGTTGCAACAAGTGTTGCTGAGGAAGGGCTTGATATTAGGCAGTGCAATGTTGTCATCCGTTTTGACCTTGCAAAAACTGTTTTGGCCTATATTCAGTCAAGGGGCCGTGCAAGAAAACCTGGGTCAGATTATATCTTGATGGTTGAGAGGTATGTATCAGAGTCTATATCTGTATCACTAGAGTGTTAACAGGTGGTTATCTGATTGTATCTTTTGGCTAATATTGGAATGAAAATTCGTATACTCAGGGGGAATTCGTCACATGCAGCATTCTTAAGGAATGCCAGGAATAGTGAGGAGACCTTGCGGAAAGAAGCAGTTGAAAGAACTGACCTTAGTCATCTTAAGGATTCCTCAAGATTGATTTCAGTAGATACTGTACCAGGTACAGTGTACCAGGTGGAATCAACTGGTGCTATTGTGAGTTTAAATTCTGCTGTTGGACTTGTTCATTTTTACTGCTCCCAGCTTCCCAGTGACAGGTACAGAATTTATTGCATCTTTGCATGTTTGTCATAGTTAACGATTCCATTCGCTGGTGAGTATCAATATCTCACTCAACTCATTACATTCTCTATCCAGATATTCGATACTTAGGCCTGAGTTTACCATGGAGAAGCATGAGAAGCCAGGTGGTCCTACCGAATATTCATGCAAGCTTCAACTTCCTTGCAATGCTCCATTTGAAAAACTTGAGGGTCCAGTATGCAGCTCAATGCGTCTTGCTCAACAGGCATGCTGTTATGTTATAACAATGCAAATATTTGTAAAATTTATTCAAGAGTATTAGTTTAATGTCTCCCTCTTTCATGTACAGGCTGTATGTTTGGCTGCTTGCAAGAAGCTCCATGAGATGGGGGCATTTACTGACATGCTCTTGCCAGACAAGGGAAGTGGGGAAAAAGGAGAGAAGGTTGACCAAGATGAGGAGGGTGAACCACTTCCTGGGACTGCTAGGCACAGGGAGTTCTATCCTGAAGGTGTTGCTGATATTCTTAAGGTTAGTTTGTTCTGTATGTCTCATTTTTAAAATTTCTCCTTTTTATATTTATTTTGGATATAGAAAGAAAGGAAACAAAAACGTGAGGGCATGTTACTTTATGAAAATATCAGTTTTAAGTGTGTACCAAAACGCACCAACACCTGTCGAACTGTTTTGGTTTTGGTAATGCCTTAGTGGGTACACCCTCTGCTTGTGTAACACGAAATGAATCTCAGTGATATCTTTATTGTTTTGCTAACGTCGTCGTATTGATTTATTAATTTGCTGATAACCACTTCTGCATCCTTAAGACAAACAACGGTACCAATGGCTATTGGGCCAAGTGGTTCAATGCTTGGTTTTTATAAGCAAGACATTGGGTTGGTTGTGGGCAGTGGTATTGCCGATAAAAAAAAAAATTACACAATGGGAAATTATATTTGTAGGATATCAGTTAGTGTCTGTTACAGGACATCTGAAGGTGCCTAATGTTGTCCAGCTTTTGAAGCGAATCATAGGCTGTTGTTGGTTGGCAGTAAAAATTCACATTGATGTATTCTAGACTTTATGTATTTGATATTCATAGATCATTTGGATGTTCAGCATTGACAAAAGAATATAGAATATCAGATAATGTCTTGGGAGAATCTAGCTGAACTTAAGTTTATGGGTATTTATGATTGAGAAGACAACACTATTTTCCCACATTACATTTAATCACGAAGTGTATGCCAGAGAAGATGACATTATTTTTCCTAATCTCTGGCTCATGCAGCCAAAAGTAGTGAACTATAAATATGTTTTATGTGCCACACCCTAATTTGTTCAATACAGGAACATACTCATCCTAGCAGATGGATTTTTAAATTTTTTTTATTTGTGTAATATCTATATATTCAACACTCACTTGTTATCTTATCTTATGATATCCAAATTTGCAAAAGCGGCTTACCTCCAATTGTTATCTTTGAACTTTCTTTGGTTTTTCAGGGAGAATGGATTCTATCTGGAAGAGATGGTTGCAAAGATAGTAATAAATCACTTCACCTGTATATGTATTCTGTTAAATGTGAAAACATCGGCTCATCAAAAGATTCATTCTTAACTCAAGTATCAGAGTTTGCACTACTTTTTGGCAATGAGCTGGATGCAGAGGTACTGCTATAGGCACTGACTTGTTCTATTTGATTACTGAAGTGTTTATCTCTAACAGTTAACATTTTTGCAGGTGTTATCGATGTCGATGGATCTATTTATCGCTCGTACCATGAAAACAAAGGCATCTCTTGTCTTCAGGGGGGCAATAGATATTACTGAAAGTCAGGTTGGTTTTTTATAATTTGTATTTGCATTGTGGTCAAAGCTCTATAGTTCATTTCCTGATTTGATAACTTATATTTCATCTGCAGTTGGCATCCCTTAAGAGCTTTCATGTAAGACTGATGAGTATTGTACTGGATGTGGATGTTGAACCTTCCACCACTCCTTGGGATCCTGTAAAGGCTTATTTGTTTGTTCCTGTGGTTGGCGATAATGATGTTGATCCTATCAATGAACTTGATTGGGATCAAATTGAAAAGATTATTCAAACAGATGCGTGGAACAATCCCCTCCAGAAAGCTCGCCCAGATGTTTACCTCGGCACAAATGAGCGAACACTGGGTGGGGATAGAAGAGAGTATGGATTTGGAAAATTGCGCCATGGCATGGCTTTTGGACAGAAGTGCCATCCCACCTATGGTATCAGAGGAGCGGTGGCCCAATTTGACGTGGTGAAAGCTTCTGGGTTGGTTCCTAATCGCGTTTCTATTGAAATGCCAAAGCGAGTTGATTTGGCTGAAGGGAAGCTAATGATGGCTGATACATACTATGATGCTGAATTTCTGGTTGGGAGGATCATAACAGCTGCTCATTCTGGGAAGAGATTCTACGCTGACTCAATTTGTTATAATATGACTGCAGAGAACTCATTCCCAAGGAAAGAAGGATATCTTGGTCCTCTGGAGTATGGCTCATATGCAGACTACTATAAGCAGAAGTATGAAAAACCATAGTCAGTTTTTATTCAATGTTCTGTCTTCTTTATCTTTACACACACACACACACACACACGAGAATACTCACACACAATCCTCCCCTACCCCACCCCTTCCAAAATATCTAAAAGTTTGGTACTAATAAAGTCTTGCATAGCCACATTGCACCTCAAATGTTGTGCATGTAGAACAATAAAAGCTTGTCTTAACTGTAAGGAACTAGTTAACTACTGACAGTTGAGTACGTTTGTGGGCCTCATGTTCCTCGATAGTAGTCTACATACCCTTACAGATTGGACAAGCTTTTTGTTTCTAAATGCACAACAGATGATGTTTTTGGCTATTCGCTCTTTTAAATTACACAGGTATGGCGTTGAGTTGGTCTATAAGCAACAACCTTTAATAAGAGGTCGTGGCGTTTCATATTGCAAAAATCTCTTGTCCCCTCGGTTTGAGCACACAGAAGGTATACTTGGATAAACTCTATCTGCTGTATATGTGCATAAATTATCTGGTGGGTTCTTGAGATAATGGGCTGCTGTTTCTATGTATCAGATGATGGAGAATCAGGAGAGGGTCTTGACAAAACATACTATGTCTTCCTCCCCCCTGAGCTCTGTTTTGTGCATCCACTTCCTGGGTCCCTTGTTCGAGGTGCCCAGAGATTGCCCTCCATAATGAGGAGGGTAGAAAGCATGCTGCTCGCAATTCAACTCAAGGATATAATTGCTCATCCCGTCCCTGCTTCAAAGGTGCTGAATATATTCCTTATATGGATAATGAGTGTTATTGATCAACTTGAAAATTTTCTTTTGATGCAAACCTCATATTTCTGCAGATCTTGGAGGCTTTGACTGCTGCTTCTTGTCAGGAGACTTTTTGCTATGAGAGAGCAGAGCTTCTTGGCGATGCTTACCTTAAATGGGTGGTTAGTCGGTTTCTTTTCTTAAAATACCCCCAGAAGCACGAGGGCCAGCTTACAAGAATGAGACAACAAATGGTGAGCAACATGGTTCTGTATCAGTATGCATTAAGTAAAGGACTTCAATCATACATCCAGGCAGATAGGTTTGCACCATCTAGATGGGCTGCTCCTGGAGTCCTACCCGTCTTTGACGAGGACACCAAAGACGGAGAATCACTGTTTGATCAGGATAAATCAAGTACAGAGACTCTACCAGGAATGAAGGTTCAAGGTGATGGGTATGACCTTGATGAAATTGAAGATGGTGAGCTTGAGAGTGACTCAAGCTCTTACAGAGTCCTCTCTAGCAAGACACTAGCAGATGTTGTTGAAGCACTCATAGGAATATATTATGTTGAAGGTGGGAAGCATGCTGCTAACCACCTCATGAAATGGATTGGAATTCAAGTGGAATCTGATCCTGAAGAGGTTGATGGTGTAATAAGGCCATCCACTGTACCAGAGCCTATATTGAGGAGTATTGACTTTGATTCCCTTGAAGCTGCGTTGAAAATTACATTTAGAGACAAGGGTTTATTGGTGGAAGCAATCACTCATGCTTCGCGACCATCATCTGGTGTATCTTGTTACCAGCGTTTGGAGTTTGTTGGTGATGCAGTCTTAGACCATCTCATTACAAGGCACCTATTCTTCACCTACACAGATCTTCCCCCTGGCCGTTTGACCGACTTGCGTGCTGCTGCCGTGAATAATGAAAACTTTGCACGTGTTGCTGTTAAACATCAGCTTCACGTACATCTTCGACATGGGTCAACTGCACTTGACAAGCAGGTATTTTCACTCTTGCCTGCTGATACCTGTGCTGTGTTACTTGGGATCAAAATCAGTAGGATGCGAGCAGCATGATGCCCTCACTTACTTGTATGAAGCTCTGAATAATTGTATTTCGCTTCTGTTTTTAGATCCGTGATTTTGTGAAGGAAGTTCAAGATGAGCTGCCAAATCCAGGATATAACTCCTTTGGTTTAGGAGATTGCAAAGCACCAAAAGTTCTGGGTGACATTGTGGAATCTATTGCTGGTGCAATCTTCCTTGATAGCGGGCGTGATACTGCAGTGGTTTGGAAGGTTAGCTATGATTAAATGGCATATTTGCTCATCGTGTCAATATTTGATATACAAATTTGATTGTGGCATTCTTCTTATTTTCCCAGGTGTTTGAACCTCTGATGGATCCAATGGTGACTCCTGAAACACTGCCGATGCATCCTGTTCGAGAGCTGCAAGAGCGTTGTCAGCAGCAAGCTGAAGGGTTAGAATACAAAGCCACTCGCAGTGGCAATCTGGCGACCGTTGAAGTATTTGTGGACGGTGTACAGATAGGAGTTGCCCACAATCCACAGAAGAAGATGGCACAGAAACTAGCTGCAAGGAACGCACTGGTTGTTCTGAAAGAAAAAGAAACAGCTCAAAGAGAAGCCAAGGAGAAGGATGATGAGGACAAGACAAAGAAAAATAACGGGAGCCAGACGTTTACTAGACAGACCTTGAACGATATATGCCTGCGTAGAAACTGGCCCATGCCTCTTTATAGGTAAGAAATCAATCACTGAAGAAACTATAATTATATAAATGAAGGAATGTGATCTTAGTTGATATGATGCATTGTATTGATAGGTGTGTGAGCGAGGGCGGTCCAGCACATGCAAAGAGGTTTACGTTTGCTGTAAGAGTGAATACGACGGACAAGGGATGGACTGATGAATGCGTTGGCGAGCCAATGCCAAGCGTGAAAAAGGCAAAGGACTCTGCTGCAGTTCTTCTATTAGAACTACTTAGTAAGTGGCATTCTCCATGAAACTAAATGTCTCTCAATATACTGATGCAATGCATTGAGACTTTATCCCTAGTGTTGATTCACTGTAATCATAACAGTTTGTGTCTGCTGCTATGCACACTGATTCTATATAATATCTACTGTTTCTTTAGCTTCTCTAGCCATCACTCCCTTCAAATCAATGACAGTACCAAGTTGGTTTGATTTCGGATGGTTTGTTATTTGGGATGGTGACCAAGTACCATTTCCAACGTTATTTTTGTAGTTTTTTTATCAGCAAAAACAATAAAATGAGAGCATTGCAATCACCAATATCAAATTGCTTTCATCTATGAATCTTAAATCGTATGTGTATTGAGATAGGAAGACACTAACTCTATTAGTTTCATACATGAGATATTTTGAGGAAAAAGAGTAAATTGCTGAATAGATAGTAGGTTGAATTGAATTCATATCATTTCAATGTAACACTTACTATTTGTAGTTAACAATTAATCAAGCTATAGTGAACAAGCAAAATTCAACTTTGTAAAATAAAATATAATTTAGTTAAAAAAGGAAACATATTAATTTTTTTTGAGTAATTAGAATATAGCAGAAAATTGTTGAGAAGTAATGTGCGGATAAAAAATTGTTTGTGACACTCAAATCTCAAACAAGTAATTAATGAACTATTGTTTTGTATTAATTAATTCATTATAAACAATAAATTGGAAAAAAATGAAGGTAATTGTCATTGCTGGTTGGTTGATCTCTGATCTCTCTTAGCATTACAAAACTTGAAACATGAAAGTAATTAATTAATTGGTTTCAAGATAGGTGGTTTCATTACTTGCAAGTTGCAGCCTAGCTTTGCAAGAAAAGTGATGAGGAATATTTGAATTTGTAAACATGAAGCCGATCCGTGGAGCTTTTGCTCATAATTATGTATATATGGTATTATATAACCACATCAAAATTTATAATTATACATACACTTATTGTCCATATCTTGGACCTTAGAACCTTACAAGTTTAGTATACACATCAAAAGTGGAAAAATGAATCGATGGGAGTTTAGTTTTCCATGGAAAGTGCAGTAGCATTTGGTACCGACTTATTATAAATAAATAGATGTAGCTTGTATTTGTATCTATTGCTTCAGGGTTTGCAGCATGTACTCAGCATAAAGATCCCTGTATGTATCACAGAAACAATTCATTCATCAATTAATTGCCAGAAACCCTATACAAAAGAGTTATGCAAAAACTTACATGGAGTACTTAACGGCACTCTTTGCACTGTCTGAAGGTAAGAAGTCATTCACCGCGACCTCCTTGTGCTCGTTCTTCTTGTCTGATCGATAATGTTAAGAAACTAGCTTTCTATGAATTGTATGTAAGTTACAACAAGAAAGTGAGGAAATAAAATACAAGGATACAGTCTTCAAAGAAGCGACGGATCTCAGTGAGGCGATGAGGAGCAAGCTGACTGATATCAGTGTAGTGCTTGTACTCGGGATCATCAGCACACACTGCAATGATCTTGTCATCTTTCTCTCCCTGCATTTCAATTCAAGGTTAATATCAACTTAAGAAAAAAAACAAGTGTAGTGTTAATTTGTTTTATCACTTCACTTACCTGGTCAATCATGGGCATGAGTCCAATGCACCTGGCTCGCAGATAACAACCAGGAATCACTGGCTCCTGAAAAAGTTCAAAAGAGTCGACAAATCATTGGATGGAGGCTATGAAAAATGAAAAAGGAAGATTCTAGCGTTAAAGGAGAAAAATTTATTGTAATTAGTTAAGGAGTGAGCTAGATTTTAATTACAAAACAATTGACTTATTGTATTGGCAAAATAAATGAATATCAGTAGAAATGAATGACCTGCATCAGAACCAAAACGTCCATTGGATCATTGTCTTCACATAGGGTGCGAGGGATGAAACCATAGTTATGAGGATACACCACAGAAGAGTACAGAACACGATCAACCTGCACATTAACATGAAAAGCCGTTGAGAGGCAAATACAAAAATACTATGCTGCAGAGTTCAGAATTAAAAGTGCTACTCAGGGATTGGAAATGAATGGCGCGTGACATGAAGCACATTGGAAAATGATATCAGATTAGGGGCATTTTCATTTTATCTCAGAAGAGTTTCAAATTTGTTGATACCTTGATCATTCCAGTCTTTTTGTCGAGTTCATACTTGACCTTGCTTCCCTTTGTTATCTCAATCACCTGGGTCAATGAAAAAAAAATACTCATCACACATATACCTTGTCACCTGAATCATTCAACGTCAAAAACTCATCGACTCTAAATTTATAACACAACACAAGAAAGTTGGAAAGTAGACATACAACATTGACAATGGCGGGTGCATCAGGACCTGCAAAGAAAGTTTGCTGCATGATTAGTTTTTGTTTGTTTGTTCATATCATGTAATGCAAATATGAATCTTAAATAAAGTTATTATTTAAATACCGCCAGCGTCTAGATCGTGCCAGGGATGTGCAGCAACCGATCTCCTTGACAATGATGAAAGAATCCTCTGATTCAACTTAGGGCGGTTTGGGCTATCAGTTCCATCAGCCATCTTCAACCACAACAAAAGATCATACAGTGATTGTTAAAATTCATAAACATTAAGCAATGGTAGATTCAAGAACTCCATTGCTAATGTCAGAATTGTTTTGTAGCAGGCCAATGTCCATGTTCAAGATCACATAAAGCTTCAAAAAGATATATTACTTCGTCGTGATTTCCAAGAAAAAACTATCATGATTCTCAAAACGATTTTAGACGAACATTCCAACCTGACAGATCACAAAATGGTACCAAACCAACTTTTTTGTTCATCACATATAAATAAAATGAGTGCAAAAACTATTTTTCCATATTCCACTTTCATTTCAGTGGAAGAGATTGACAATCTTCAACCTCCATGTATTTGCTGTAAAAAAGAACCCCCAAAAGGTGGTCTATTTCACTAAACTCATCATTCATCACAAAAAGATTGGCATACCATAACAAAAGCAGATCCATTTACTCACTTAAATCCTGATTTTCAGGTCATAAATCTAATGAATATTAAGATCGAAGAAATGGGTGTTAAAAATCAGTACTAATAAGAGACTTAGAAACAAAAGGCCATCATGGTATATACACAGATAGGATTTAGTCAAAGGAGGGGTTTCAATGCATGAGCAGAAAGTGAGCTGAAATGAGTTTCTTTTAGGGGCATAAACAATGGTGTTTTAATGGAACAGCGAAGAGTGAAATAGAAGAAAGGACATACCTTGAAGCGGTGGAGAAGATGAAAAAACAGATATCTGGTTTCTGAAGAAAATGGCACAGATTCTTAGTTTGTGTTGTAAGGAGGTGAAATGAAGATTGTATTTATGGGAAGTGAGATGGTCAATTTTTAGCATTAGCAGAGAGAAAGTAGCTACCATCTCCACGTTTCTGCTCAACTTTCGATTTTACTATTTTTTTAATGGATAGTTTAGTGTCCAAATTTCAAATTATAGTCTCTGTCTAAAATTCCATCTACATGTCATTTGAAAAACATAAACGAATTATACATATAGAATTGACTTACTTAATATAATTGTATTAAAATTCCGAAATGAATTTGATATACTTGTGATTTGGTATGATTTGAATAAATATTCTTCTTGTAACATCAAACAAAAAGAAGACATTGAAATGACATTTATATCCTGGAATAAACAATTATGAAGCAGAAGTGGTTGTTCGAAAGCAAAAACAAATGTCTAGTTAGGCCAATATTCTCTGCTTTTCAAAAGTTTGAACTGAGATTATTAGGTGTGCCATATACTACATATGCCATGCCCTCCCTCTGCTGTGTGAAATTATTCGAACATTGTATTTTTCCAGAACATAAAACAATTGACTAAGTAGAAAATGACAAGTGACAATCACAAAATAGATACAGCAACTAAAGTTCTCAGCTCTCTCCATCCACTCCCTATACACTGAATCATACTTTTTTTATCAGCAGCAATACACGAAGTCTCTCTCACTTTACCCAGAAGCCTTTAGTTACACCGAATGAGAGTGATGAATGGTTTTTGTTATCAAGGCACGTAAATAGAGTCGGGGGACATAGAGATCATCTGGAGGAGGCTCGAATTCGAAAATGTCTCCTCCAGAGCAGGCCCTCTCCTGCTACTCCCATCGATGCTCGATTTGGCGAGCTGCATGAGCTCTCTGGCCACATTGACCATCCCAAGCTTCCCTTCCCCACCAAACAACAAGCACCTCGTTGCGAGGTCCGCCACTATCTCTATCTGCTCTCGCCTGAACGCCGCCTGCTCGTGGTAGTACAGCGCCGGGTCCACCACCTCCTCTATCTTCCCGCTCCCTATTTTTTGCACCACCTGTGGCGCATCCACCGGTTTCGTCCCCGTGATGATCTCCAGAAGCACCAATCCCATGTCATACACGTCCCCTTTCTTGAAACCCGACCCCGACCTCACCAATCCAAAACCAGACATCTTCACTGAGTTCTCACTGTCTAGGAAGATGAAGCTGGAGTCGAGATCGTGGTGGAGAATTGGAGGAGAAATGTCACATTGGAGGAATGCTAGCACGCTCGCGGCTTCAGCACAGATCTTTAACCTCTTGTACCAATCAAGGCCGATATGTTGTCCCTTGTGATGCAGATGCTGTTCCAGTGTCCCGTTTGCGGGATACTCGTAGACTGCGAGAGGAGTGTAGCCTGAGTCTATGCAGCAGCCGAGCAGGCGAGCCATGTTTCTGTGGAGAATTGCTGACAGGGCCTCGATCCCCGAGAGGACCTGGATGAGGTCTCTCTCGTTGTCGCATTGTACCTTCTGGACAGCTACGCGTGATCCGTCACAGAGGACTCCGGCATAGGTTGTGCTGTTTGTGCCGTGTGCGAGCTTCTGGCTGTCGTCGAACCCTTTGGTGGCTTGCTCTAGCTCGTAGTATGTGAACAGCCGAGTCCTGCAGGCTTTCCTGAATGAGATGGTGCTGTGGTAATGAGCCTGGTTCGGGTCATATGTCCCCGCCTTCATTGGCCGTCTCATTACACAGAAAAGTGCTATTAACGAGGCGATCACGAAAACTGGCCCCAGTACTCCTGCATTTTTATAATCAAAGAGTAGATTAACACAAATTGAAGTGATACAACCACAAGAACACAACAGAACTTATGTGGTTCGCTGATAATGTGTTAGTTATGTCTACAGACAGAGGAGATGAACTCTTATCAGGTAGAACGGAATACAAAATTACCAAATGAGTTCAGTTAGATTGCATAAGTAGTATATATACCACTACATCAGACTCCAATAGAAATTTATAACTAATATCAATCCTATAAGATTCAAATTCGACTGTACATACCTGCTAGAATGATAACTTCCTTGTCACTGTGCCCTTTGGCGTGGCAGTCACTGCCATACACTTCCCGACCATCCTTGATACATGCTGTTGTAAATACAAGGTAACACGAGTTGTTGTTAAGGTAAAGAAATGTCACAAATTAGACTTACAAGAGGAAAAATTAAAAACAAACTCACATATGAAGCAGCCAAGGCCAAGAGCATATCCATCACCAGTGAATCCGTCGTCACAAGAGCACCTGACACCATCTTCAATCGTCGTAGCATTCACAACGTGAGCATTTTTGTCACAAACGAGCTTCGAAGAGTTCCTAGGAACAGCCCATTCCAGCTTCACCCCTCTCTTCCCCGAGTTGCTCCCTCTCGGAACATTCCAACAAGAAAACCCCCTGCACCCGAATTCGGAAAACCCCGAAAAGCCATCACCAACATGCCACACACTGTGATCAGACAGAGGGTAGCAGCAAGCAGGGGACTCGCTGGCACTACCATCACAAGAAGGCAACTCAACCGTCTCGCAATCCGCTTTACACAACGAAGAGTCCTCGCAATCATACAAGCCAATGACATTGTCAGCCGATATGCTCAAGTAGTAGCGATCCGACGACAGGGCCCCGAACGAGTTCAAATCGTTGTACTGGCGACAGGAGGTGTTGGGGAAATCCACGAGAACCCCATCGGAGAAGAACTCGAGGACCTTGTAGGTGACGGAGCCAACAGAGAGGAAGAGGGAGGTGTTGTTGAAGCAAGAGAGGTGGAAAGAGGAAGATGAGTTGTTGGGGAGGAGCACTGAGCAAGAAGTGTTGAGGTGAAATGGGAATGGAATGTTGTGGAACACTCCACAACTGTCATTGCACTCCTTTGGAAGCTCCGGAGGAGCTTCTTGGAGGCAATGGGATGTGGGTAACAAGCTATGGAGTCTAAACAGACTAAACCAGAGCAACAGAGAAGATAACATAGCCTATCAAATGGAGAGTACTTGGAGCCAGAGGAAGAAGAAGAAGAACAAGAGAGAGCACAAGGGTTGATATGGCTTTGTTAAATAAATGCAAGTATATACAAATAGTGCAATAGTTTATCGTACGTGCAAGTAATGTATACAATTTAAGTATTTTTAAAATTACGTTATTTGAAATATAGCTAGGAGGTAATTAGCAAAGCAAAGAGTGAAATGAAGCAGTGAAACGTAAGGAAGGAGGCATAGAAGTTGGGGAAGAGGAGACGATTGGTCTGAGGAATGGGGTACAAATGGTAGCATATGGGAATGCGTTTTGAGTCGCTTTGAGCACATGTGTGCGTGTGTTTTCAACTTTCAACTCCTTTCAATGCTCCATTTTCCTTTCTTTCATGCCTTGGACTTGCTCATTTCTCGATATTTCGTACTATTTTATTATTATATTTTTGTGTGTAGATACACCGATACGCGCGTTTATATGATAAAGTATTTCTTTTTTCTTTTGAGATGTGATAATATACATTATGTAGTTTGAGAGTTACGGAAGGTAATTAACCATTATAATATACTATAATTGTTGTTCTCTTGTATGTTAAGTTCCAAATCTAATGGGTATCTTAATTATTTATAAGTACTCATACCCACTTATAATTTATTTGGTGAAGTGTGCCATTTAGCTTTTTAACATGAATCAAATGGCAAATAAAATGAAATGGGTAAACAAGTAGACTCGCTATCACAAGATGAGGTAAGTTGATTTTTTTTACCGTTTTAAACTTTGATAAATATGAAATGATCATTTTATTTTCCATTGAATACAAATTTAACTTATGACTCAAGGCTATATTTATCTTTTCAAATGACAAAATTAAAAACAGTTTGTAAAAAGACAATTTTGCTCTCTCTCTCTCTCTGAAGTTCAAGACACCGAGATCGAATGTCCTAAAGCTTCAGTCTATCTCCAGTATTACTAATTTAGCTAAGCTCAACCATGGGAGGTCTTATGTCATGATTTCATATCACGTTTGTCTCTGGTTTGTTAGCTTGCTCAATATATGTGAGTGTTGCTTTCAGGTTTGTTCCGTTTTGATTTGTCAAGGAGAGCAACTCTAAATACTAGAGAGGTTGAATATGAGGGCAAAACAGTTATTTTACAAATTGTTTTTAACTTTTTGATTTGAAAAAAATATACTCTCGACTCTTAAGTTAAAATTGTTATTCAATAAAGAATAAAATGATCATTTCGTATTTATCAAATAATTGTTTGTACCATTTGAGAATTATACACCGATGACATTTTGGATTTTTTACATATCAATTATATTAAATTTATCACAAGTGTGACAAAAAATAGTCCAAATATACTTAAGCTGTCAATAAAGATCCTCATATGGATACTCATATTGATACAGTCAATGACAACATTCCTATTGGATAGGTTTAGAGTTCGACGGTAATTTCCATTGCATTTTTTCTGTTGTAAGTTGTTATTTGTACAGATCTATTAAGTAAATATACTTTCACCTTATATGGGGAAAAGGAAGTTTTTCTAGGTTATGTTGTGATTTATAGAATGCGTTGGGATATATGCCAAATACTTAGGCAGTGAAATGGGATTGGCCACAAGTCTAGCAAATAAATTAGGGACCACATGAAGCACAAAACCTGTATCGAAAGCTTGTAGTGATTAACGAGGTGCTCTTCAACCTGTAGAGATCCACAGCTGAAAATACCAGATACTAAGGTGTTCAGTTACTGTGGTTTGGTGGAGATAAACACTCCAAATTGACATTTTATACTTTTTCAAACGTTTTATTTGATGTTGGACTAAGGAGTACATAAGCGATGCCACACAAAATAAATCAACCAGTTAAACTTTTCTAAATAACAATTTACTTGTTGAATTTATCGAGTTGTTCAACTATATTTTAGTAATATAGTTGTCATTTAATCCATAAAAAATTTATATTTATTTTAAGTGGTATAACAATCTTAGATTTCAAACCTTTACATTTCAGCTTATCTTAAACTCTGCACTGATTTTCAATCCAACAAGTAATGAATTTTATACAAAGAAAAGTAAATATAAAAAATGGGACACACGATTTTAAGTTGGTTTGGCTATTATTACATCTATAGACGGTCTTTAGAGAATGCAGATTATTCCCAAATTGAACAACCCACAAGGTTGTCCTAATAAAGATGGTACAATCTCTCCCACTTGCTCTAGATTTACTTCAATATAAACTTCTTCACATGAGTGATTTTTACACAAACACAAGAGCTATCAATCCAAAAGAAATATAGTATATAATTTGTCCAGTGACGGATCTGGCAATTTGGGAGAAAACATTTCTTCTTAATCGAGTCAAAATTTTAACAAGATTTTCGATCTCTATTATTTAAATATTTGATTAAAATTGTTATAATCTAATACAAGTTGAATTCGAGCTAAATATTAAACTCGTTTAATAAAATAGCCTAACTCAAGCCTAACTTTTCGATATTTAATAGGCTTATGAATTCGCTCGCTTATGATTTAATTTATTTCATATATTTGTACATAATTTTTAACTTGTAATTGAAATTTATGGTAAAAGTTAAACAAATTGAACAAGGTTTGAACTCAAATATTTTTTTCCAGACTAACTCGAGTCTAAACATATATGAATCGAAGCCAAATAATTTTTCAAGTCAATTCGTACTCGAGTTTAATTTTTATGCAAATCGATGTTAACAAATTTATATTAATTTGGTTTGTTCACACCACTACTTTTGAAAACAAGAGAGTAGTAGTCTATGGGTGAGTGGATTGTCCCACCCCGTTTGCATGAATGAATGAAATGCTTCTATTCAAAAATAAAATAAAAGTGTTTTTACTTAAAATAAGTATAATAATTATTTTACGTGAATAATACACTCACCGCTGAACTAAAGAAATATTTTGAGAAATTTTCACTATTAATATATATAGAGAAGAAATCCGTTACAAATCAAATATGGGTGTCCAAACGTCCGAACTGTAGAACGTGTAGTACAAAATTGTAGAACCATGTATAGTGCAATATTGTAGAACGTGATGGACCCGTAAAAAATTGAAGAACCCTTTAGAATGTGTAGTCCAAAGTTGTAGAACCCTATAGATTGTGTAATGCAAAGTTGTAGAACGTGATGGACCCGTAGAACCTTTAAGTGTGCGCTGTAAAACTTTGCCGTCACGTGTCGCACGCTAAGACAACGCGCGTTCAAATCCGCACTAATCCAACGGTTGTAGAACGTTCGAACGTTCTACAACCGTTTGTAGCCGAATGTGTTCCAATATATATATTATAATCTAAAAAGAGACATGTGTAATATTAAAATAAAATTTTATATTAACAATTTCCAAATTTTCGAGCCAAGGTGGCTACCCTTTTCTTCTCTCGACTGCAAGAACCACAAGCAAGCTTGACCACTT
Organism: Geranium brycei; assembly: GCA_036897365.1. Classification (NCBI taxonomy): domain Eukaryota; kingdom Viridiplantae; phylum Streptophyta; class Magnoliopsida; order Geraniales; family Geraniaceae; genus Geranium; species Geranium brycei. The sequence goes on along the minus strand of JAYMTP010001002.1, from coordinate 1,498 downwards.
GGCTCTTTCCTTGTTCTCGGTGATGGCTTCTTCATAGACATCACTCGGCTTCTCTTAGTCTTGCACTCGGGTCACTCGCAGAAGCAAACCTTGCTGCTTTCTTTTGATTTTATGGGCCCTACCCACATTGTACTTATGGCAGTCCAATAATGTGCTTTGGATCTATAATTTTCCACCTTGTACATTGTTAGATAAACCTGAAATTTTAGACGAATTGCAACATATCTCACACATCAAAACGTAGAACAAACCGACCACAACATATACCAATAATTTCATTCGCACTAACGGGAGAACGTCTAAAATAAGAGATTCCCCCACTTCTATATATACGACAAGTGCACCAGACTAAATTCGGCTCATCCAAACCAGTTGAAACCCATGAATTGATTGCCATCATTTTGAAAATTTGAAAATAAATGGAGAATAATGTAATCTTTTCAAAAAAATTGAAGGGGCTAATAATGGAGAAAAACCGAACTTTTTAGGTGAGTTCTCAAATTAAAAAAAAAATAGGTAACTTATGTGAAAAACACATTCTTTTAGGTGTTCCTAGTTAGGATTACTCCTGAAAAAACAAAACGGGAATCAAGTTTTTTTAAGCAAGGTTTTAGGCATGGTTTGCGAGCTCATCCATGAGGTTTCAGTGTCAAAAGGTGGTTTTAAGTTTTTTTTGCTGAGTTATTGAGGTTTCAATGCGGTTTTGTGTGGATATTTTGGTGCCGATTGGTTTTTGCATGTGTGAGTTCATTTCGAGATTATAGGCCCCCCATTCGTTTTTCGTGCCAATTCTCGAGATGTGTAGTGCCAAGAGGTGGACTTGAGCTTGTTTGTTCATTTTGCATCTAGGATTGAAGATTACAATGATGTTGTTGTGATCGATTGAAGGGTTTTATGAATTTGAGTTTGTGTTGGATTATTACTGTGCAATGACATGCTTTAAGAAACATTGGTGTACCAAAGTTTAAAACGTTAACTTTTGATTGTATAAAACTATCATTTCTCCTAAAAATATAATAAACATAAAGAGTATTTTCAGTATTTCAAGAAAATCCAAATTTAAAAGAATCATAAATTAATTTTTTTAACTCTGTTAGTGGATGGAATTTTTTTGACAAGTTAGGTAGGCGGAAAAGATAAAGTAATAATTGAGTGTAAAAGTTAGAAACATAAAGTTTAGAGTGTATTAAATTGTTTTCCCCTTTATTTTTACCTATCTATATTACATATTATACACACAACTCTCTATTATAATCATGGTCGAACATGAATTTGAGATTTTCAAAATTCTGGTTAGTTTAATTAACATTTTGAGTTTTGATTTTAAAATATGCTGTTATTACGAAGCGTATTGGCACAATTTTTAGGCAATGAATGATGTCGAACGAAATGTCAGGACACTGGCTGCAACATCTTGCACGCTAAAGATTGAGCTCAAAAAGGAAACATTCAGCATTTACTCAGATTATCATTTTATGAAAATCTGCGATTACGCACG
>JAYMTP010001001.1:0-27168 GCA_036897365.1 Geranium brycei | reverse complement strand
AATGAACGGGTGGGTGGTTAATTGAGTCGGGTGGGTAGAAACCCGACCCGTGTGCACCCCTAGTGGGGAAGACGAAATCGAAGCTGATCTCTCTTAGCGCAAACGCGTCCTGCCCCATCGGAGTCCCGACGGATAGTGCCTTCGACGCTAGCGTCATGTGGTCCTTATTGGTGTACAAATCACGCTACGCGGAGCGAGATCTAGTCGAATTGGTGGTGGCCACGGCGAGATCTGGCCGAATCGGCGGAGGGTGTAGGACTCGCCGACGATGGTGATGAGCAACTCCGAGTTTTGAGGATGATAAATCCTGGTGCATCTTCTTCATTTATTGATTCCGAAATTCCAGTTCGTTGATGGGCAATTCGGTTGGTTCCTCTTCTTTTTTCTTTCTTTTTGAGTTTTGCCTAAAATGTTCTTGGCTTGAACTCATAATTGTGTATTGTAGCCTACTGAGAACTTATTTACATTGGGCGTGTATTTTGGAGAGATGAGAATGGAGGATTTAAGGGAGATGAGAGAGATGGGAAAGAGAGTGGAGAGAGAAATAAGGGCACATCTTTAAAAATTAGAAGCATAGGTAAGGGAGTTTTAGTATTTTCTATCTAATTTTTTAAAAAATAAATTTATCTCTTAAAAGTATTTTAGTAATTTTATAAATAAAAATGTTAAAAACTAACAGAAATTGACGAAAAGATATTAGGTGAAAAAAATGCACTTCTTAGGTATCCACCGTGACAAAATTTCTTTTTCAGTGTATCCACCTAAAAACAGCTAATTTTAGGGATATCCACCTGACAATATATCCCATAATCCAATGGAGCAAATCGACCTCACAAAGGCGGAAAGGTAAAAGGCTCGTAAAAATGGGCCAAAATATAGACACACAACAATTACATGGACTCCCACTTATAATGTGAATAGTTTATTAGTGATTTCAAAAAATGATCAAAATACATCTGACTTAATTTAATGTGAAATGACAATTTTACCCATGATTTTAAATTAATATTCAATGGTATAATAGTCCTTTTGAACTAAATCATATTGATAAATATGTATTTAAAATTACAGTTTTACCCTTATTACATATTGATTTGCCTGTATTGTATAAGGGAAAATTAGTCTTCATAAAATAATAAAGAAATGGGAGTGTGTTGTGTGAGCTTCGGCTTCGTCCTCTTCGCCTTCGTTGGAATTAGCGTCAAGTATGACCACGAATCGAGTGCTGAATGTAGCTTCACTTCAGATCATTCTTCAGAGCACCAGCCTTGTAATATACTGTCATCTTTCTAATTTGGTTCCTTATGTTAATGCCCTTGTTTGCCCCTCCCTGACACTCTAGCTCCACTATTAACTCAGACCTAGTCCTCCTAGGCTTGCCTGGGCCGAATTGGGCTGACTTGGCCGCCTGGGCCTACCTAAGCGGCCCGTCCACCTAGCTCACCCTGATTGTTATAAAGCGGTTCAGTGTGGTAGTTTTAGGCGCCTCGGTGGCCGCCTAACCTGAATTCTACAACATTTAAATTACCCAAATAATAAGGTATGAATATTCTAAAGTAGAAGATAATGCATTAACGTGGTGATCCAATGTGTATTCTTTCTGGCCAGAAGTCAGGGTTCGACCCCGACAGCTTTCTCATGAGGCGATTGAGTTTGGGGGTTTGGAGTTCACTTTTGGGCTTGTAAATGGTAGCTAGAATTAAAAAAAATTAAAGTAGGAAAATACAATGGTGTGTGAGAAACAGTGTTACGAATCCGGACGGAATCTGGGATTTTGGGCCCGAGCGAGACGGGTTCGCCGAAACTCGGTCAAATCGGTACATGTCGGTTCAGTCCGGTCCGATCCAATTTCGGTTTGGCTCGGTCTAGGCCGATCCAATTCCGATCCTTTTTTAAAAAAACCATACCCTATCTTCCTCCATGTTTTCAATTCAATTAATTCTAGTTGTTAAATTCTACAATACATGCAATCAACCAGAGCTTTTTGGTTCGGTGAATAAATATTAAATGCTAGAACCTTTTGGTTCGGTGTATATTCAATCAACCACAACCTTTTGATCTTCTAGCAATAAAATTTATCGAATAAATATTAAATGCTAGAAGATAAGATTTGATAAGTATACGCGATTAACTTAAAATTTTCATATCTATGTATAATTAATCCGATAAATTTTGGAGTTCGTGTGCCACATACACGATAAATTTTGATTATGTATAATTAAGATATATTTTGTAGGTGGCTACTTTAAGAATTGTCTGTTTTTCGGATGGGTACCCCTAGAATATTTGTTGGAAAATAGCGTACCTAAGATTTGCAAATTTGTCACTTTGCACATCTCCGTCCAATTTCGTTAGTTTTTAACATTTTTGACATTTTAAATGACTAAAATACCCTTAAGGGGTAACTGAATTATTACAATTGGATTGAAAAGACTAAATTGCCCTCACATATACTTCTAATTTTCAAACATATGCAATCCATTCTTTCTCTTCACACTCTCTCTCTTCCCTCTCCCACTCCTCTCACTCTCTTCTCTCTTCTCCTCGTCAATGCGTCCATTTCCTATTAATTAATGAATACTTATAAACTAAAAAGAGATTCAATATTCGTTTGATGTGAGGCTCACACAACTTCACTAAATAAGCAATTCACAAGAAGCCGTCACCATTTTCACAATGAAATAGTCAAAAAAAGTTCGTGAAAATCCTCTTACCGTCGTTTTCCACGATCAGATTAAACAATTCACAAGAAGCAGCCACCATTTTCAGTTCACCACAGATGCAAAGATTCGAAACTAGTAAAAAAGAGTATGATTTTGCAAGTGTCAAAGAATCATACCCCTTTATAACGCAAATTCTTTTTTTCACGCACCGAATTGATTATCTAAATCTCACTGATTTACCACAATACCCTTTTCAATATATTTAGTGATTTTAGGTTTACGGAAAGTTGAATTAATCTACACCACTAATAAGTTACATCTAACGGATGTAACTTATTCCTATATTTGTATCTAAACACCTATTTGTCATGGAGTGCATCCCAACTTCACAAGGATATTTATATATCTAACAAGTTAGGATATTTTCAAAAATGTTTTTTTAAATTAATTAGTTTAGCCCGACCCAGAACCGGTCTAAAACAACCCAGACCAAGTCCAAATTAGTTCAGAACCGCTCGAACTGATCCAGACCCAGTCCACTTGGGCCTGACTGAGCCGACTTGCCCACCTAGCCTGCCCCGACTGCCGTAAAACACTTTGGTGTTGTAGTTTTTGGCACCTCGGTGGCCGAATTATACATTGAAATTGCTCGAATAATGAAGTATGAATAGTTTAGAGTAAGAGATGATGCATTGACGTAGTGGTCCAATGTGTATTCTCCGTGGCCAGTAACTCGACAACTTTCTTACAGGAGGATTGATTTTGGGGGATTTGAGGTTCGATTTGGGCTAGGGTTGGCCTTCAAGCTTGTAAATGGTAGTTAGGGTTTTTTTTTATAAAAAAAATAGTCTAAAGTAGGAAAATACAATGGTGTGTGAGAAATAAGAATGGTGCGTGAGAAATAAGAATGATATGATTTTCAAAAGGTTAGAGACTGAAATTATAAATGGTTAATCTCAAATATATAGTTAGGTTGACACATTTTGCAAATAGATGCAGTTAAGTTAGAAAACGTAGACAATGAGTTAGATTTTAATTTGTTTTAGTGTGAAAATGACAAAAATGCCTTTATATTTAAGAAATTTAAAAATATTTTTCAAAAAATATTTTTTATAAAATATATAATAAAAAATTGATTTTAGTATAAAAATATTAAACTTTTTAAAATATAAAATAAAAACGATGTTTGAAAAACATTTTTCATTTTAATATTATTTTTTTAACTTTTTTGGTTAAAATATAATATTATAATCAGTTTTTTTATCATTTATTTTATAAAAATATATTTTGAAAAAAAGTTTGTAAAATATTTTAAAATTTTTTACATGTAAGGACATTTTTGTCAATTCACATTAAAACTAAATGATATCTAACAATTTTGTGTAACTTGATGTAAAATAAAACTTTAATAACTTAATTATCAGTTTTCTAATGTCCATGTAAAAAATATCAACCTAATTGTATATGTATAAGATTAATCCAATTATAAACCCAGGGTACCTTGACAGACAAAATGGAATCTTAAGAAAAATACCGTATAAGGGACACGTTGGTAATTTATCAGCGCACTTTTTTTTAACTAACGTGCAATCTAAAACCCTAAAAACCTCCTCCCTCCAATTTTCTCTCCTCCTTCCTTCTGTTCTTCGATTCTGCGCACTGGTTCAGTTCAAGCCTCCAACTTTTTTCAACCATGGGTGGTCACAAGATCGACGAAGAAGCCACCCGAATTGAACCAGTCGCCGAAGTGACCAAATCTGAGAAGAAGAAAAAGAAGAACAAGAACAAGAACAACGAGCCCAAAATCGAAGAGCAACAACCGGACGAAGCTGCCCAGAAGCGCAAGCTCGAAGAGACCAACAATGCCATCGAAGCCGCCGAATCGAACGGAAAGGCAAAGAAGCCGCAGAAGAACAAAAAGGGTAAATCAAACACTGAAGGCGACGACATGGGTGAGAACGGTAATGGAGGCGGCGGCGGCGAGATCGGGATCGGGAGGGAGGAGGAGTCGGCGAGGGACGGAGGCGTGACGGTGACGGGGAAGGGAGTGAAGGACGCTAAATATGCGCCGCTGAAGGCGTTCGAGGACTCAAAGCTTCCTAGCAATGTGCTGGATTGCTGCAAAAACTTCAAGAGCCCGTCGCCGATTCAGGCCAATACGTGGCCATTTTTGTTGGACAGCCGTGACCTTATTGGGATCGCAGCAACTGGGTCTGGTAAGTTCTGTTGTGTTGAATCTGTTGGATTGGTTCGAGTGTTTGTGACTTATTTAATTCAATGTGGGTTCGATTTCTGATTGCAGGGAAGACTTTGGCTTTCGGTATTCCAGCCATTGTGCATATTTTGGGCAAGAGGCAGGGTAAAATGGTCAAGAAGGCTACTCCACTGTGCCTTGTGCTCTCACCTACTAGGGAGCTAGCTCAACAAGTACGTGCCCTTTGATCCATATTGTGGTGCTTACCGTCTCTAGCGATGCTTGTTGGCAACAAAATCATTTTTAATTCGTTGAAGGATTGAAACTGTTGGGTTTTCTGTTTGCTTGCATATTCACGAAGCTACTACGAAACAAAATGGTATCTTGTTTAGTCCACATAAGCTTGTAACTATTAAAAATAGATAGAAGGGCACCTTTTTTTGGTGAAAATTTTAGATTTATTTGATGAACTTTACCTATCTTATTATCTTCGAGATAAGAGGAGTTGCTGAATAGAAAAAAAGTTGGTTAATCTACCAAAACTTGGACCTTATCATTGAAACAGGACACGTACATCACCTCAGATATAGTTATTATACCAGTTATCTGTGTGGTTTCCTTGAACCTAAAACCCAGGGCCTTGTGTTAGTTTTATATTTAATTAGCCAGTTATACTAAATGAGTTACATTATTTAATCATGCTGCATGGGTGGTATATTGCTTTAAAGGATACTTAGTCACGAAATAATGTACGTATAATGTTTACTCTGATTACTGATTTATGTAATGTTTAAACTGTTTTTGCTTGCATCATATTTGTTTTTGTTTTATAATGTAATGGACTATTGACTCTTATATGTACTGTGCTGTTAGATATCAGATGTTATATGTGATGCTGGGAAACCCTGTGGGTTGAGATCTGTTTGTGTGTATGGAGGAACATCTAAAAGCCCTCAGATATCTGCTCTAAAGTCTGGTATCGTAAGTAGTCTGTTACCTTGTTGTTTATAATCTAGCGGCCAATATTTGTTAGCTTATATCATTCTAAAAGGTTTATTTTAATTGGTTAATGTTTTTGTATGCAGTTAATGGTCTAGAAATCTGTAATTACCCCCTGAAGCTAGCTTTTCTTATTTGGAATATGATGTTTATGTGCATATCTTATGATATTCCTGAAAATCAAGTTATGGAATGGTTGCATGCATCATCATACACATATTTCTTCTATTGACCGTGCCATTCAGTTAAAATTTAATTCTTTTCATCTCCGTATATGTAAAAAACTATTTAAACTTGAATGACATGTAGCACAGAGATAATTGGGTTACAGAATAACATGCGGGAAAGTGGTTCATTAATGATTGTTTCCAAGCTAGGCCTAGAACATCTTTTCATTTGGTGATACGTGATGCACCATACTCCAATAAATGTTATTTTATGCAGTATTTATTTTACGAATTTTATATCTTCAAGCTGTATGGAGATGATTTCTCCTGTTTGTTAACTACTTTATCTTCATTGTTTTTGGGCATACTCAGGACATTGTCATTGGCACTCCTGGTCGATTGAGGGATCTGATTGAAATGGCTGTATGCTCCCTCAAAGAAGTATCTTTTGTGGTATGTAAACTGTTTACTGAAGTGTTATTTGCTAATCCTCATTTGTTTTGTTTCCTCTTGAATGCATATCAGTATAGTTCTAATCTGTCATTGAACTTCATTTTGTTACTGATGCAAGACAAATTTTCATTTTATTTTGGCTGATTATGGTATTTTGGTGATTACTCTCATCATACCATTCATCAAAACTGTAAAGATCATCATTAATTTTTTCACTGCATTGCCCTTAGAGAATCACCTTTACATATTTCAGTTTGGGATTCAGTTTTGCTAATAAATAGAAACATAGAAAAACACTTTATGATATTGGCTAACTTGAACATTGATATTTTGTAGGTATTGGATGAAGCAGATCGTATGCTTGACATGGGATTTGAGAAAGAAGTCCGTTCTATATTGAGCCAAACAAGTTCCGGTATGCAACAAAAAGATGGCAGTTTCTGTTTTAGCATGCTGTAATTTTGACTTCTTTCCTGTCAATTGCTCTTCTTTTTTCCTTTTATTGGATGATCTATACCTATATTTGTTATTTTTAAAAGTGAATCTGATATGAACTAAGTATGAGACTGAATATATTGAGGGAAAGTTTGACCAATCTGTGGTTAGTGTCCTGTCTATTTCATAATTCTGAAGTATATTAATTAAGGTTTGCATTGCAACATTTACTTTTTCTTAGCTTTGCATCTGGATATGCATCATTATCACAAGATTAAACATATAACTTGGGTTATGTTGTTTCCAGTCTAACTGCACAATTCATCTAGCAATTTAGTATTTAATGAGGGATATATATCTCTTCAAAATGTGCAGCTCGCCAAATGGTGATGTTCAGTGCTACATGGCCTACTATTGTTCATCAGTTAGCTCAGGAGTTCATGGATCCCAATCCTGTTAAGGTTTGCATCTTCATTTGTGATGAACTTATGGTGCTAATTATTCACTGACAAGAAAAATAATGGTTCTTATAGGTTGTTGTAGGATCTGAGGATTTAGCTGCCAACCATGATGTTATGCAGATAGTTGAGGTATGCTTGCTCACATCTAGATGAGTGATTTTTATTTGCTCGTAAGCATTTCATGGATAATCAGAATCTCTTGCATCTGCAGGTCTTAGAACCCCATGCACGAGATGGGCGGTTGCTTGCTCTGTTAGAAAAATATCACAAATCCCAAAAGTATTGATTCTTCTTTAATTTCTATATAGTAGTATCAGCATCTGCTCCCACTAAAGTTCTGTGCATTTGCCCCAGCATTATCTTCAAATCTCAGATGCATCTCATTCTCTAATTAGACTGGGTGGATAATTAAGGTGGCATGAAAGGATGATGTTTATAGTACCTTGTCATTTTACAAAGAATATGGCTTCAGATTCATCAGTTAACATGCTGGCTTTCAATTCTTTCTCGTAGAGTCTTAGGTTAATCTTTTCTGAATAAGGAAGATACTGATTTTAATAAGGTCATACGAACCTTGCTTTCTTATATTGCATTTTCTATGTACAAAGAGATGAACTAGTCATATTCAAACACACCCCTTTCTATCTACATGATAAATGTTGGAATTCCTTGCAAGATTTTACATCATTTCTATATGCTTTTTCTACTTCAAATATTTCCATTCCAAACCAAAAAATTATTACACACTCAAATTCCTTTAGAATATCTTTTGATATGTGCTGGTTTCACACCTTGCTGATTCATGTTATATCTTCTTTTTTAAAAACCAGGAATAGAGTATTGGTCTTTGTCTTGTACAAGTTAGAAGCTACTCGTGTTGAGAATATGCTACAAAGGAGGTATGTTCTTGATTTTTTGGGTCATAGTTATTTTGTCTACTGCATTTAGCTGTTAAAGTTACAGCTGGAATTGGAAAGCAGCTGATAACTTTTGAAATATCGTTTGTTCCATTTTTTTTCAATCTCTTTTCTGCATGGTTTTCTAGTGGTTGGAAGGTTGTTTCTATACAAGGTGATAAAGCACAATACCAACGTACAAAGGCACTGGCACAATTCAAGGACGGAAGTTGTCCTCTGATGGTATGTTACTATTAATTGGTCTTCTAGTACAATAGCGAACCAAATATTACTATAATCTTCTAAGTTTATACTTGTCATGGTATTTTGTTTATGTTAATTATGAACATAAAAATGATGAAAATATAATATATATATATATATTTTTATTCTATGTTCTCACCATTCACCTTTGGTTCACTGCTCATTTTCCTATTCTCCATTGACCTTTACACCAATCTTTCCCATTCCTTATTTGAACATCTTATATATGCTTAGAGGAAAATCTACCTCTCTTTGCAACTTGTGAATGTAATGCATGAGTTGACTACCTATGGAAAATATTTGATAGGAAGACAAATATCAGTAAAAAAATCAACTGTCTTTCTACTTTTGATATAAAATACTTCTTACTTATTATTTTCCTTCTCTTTTCTTCTTGGTCGAGTCATTAACACTGTTTTCAATTTTTTTTCATATGAGAAGTTCAGATTTTCCTGCAACATTGAGCTGTTTAAGACAAAATCTCAATTTATTTAATCTGAGCATCATTTTATAACTCCAATATTGTGAACCTCGGTCATGGCAAAACTATTTTTTTAGCATTTACTGTAGCCAACATTTTCTTAGTTTTATTTGGATGAATGTGATTTGTCAACTGCTTTTTAACACTGGTGTATGTTGCGATATCATATATCTGCAGATAGCAACTGACGTGGCTGCCCGTGGGTTGGATATTCCAGACGTTGAAGTAGTTATCAACTATAGTTTCCCACTCACAACAGAGGATTATGTCCATAGAATTGGGAGGACTGGACGGGCTGGTAAAAAGGGCATTGCCCACACATTCTTCACAAAGGATAACAAGGTAATGTTTGAAAGTTTTGGGGCATGCATGCCATAAATTTCTGGGCTAAGTTTGTATCTTTTTGGCGTCTCCGTTTTTATCTTGTGAGATGTTTCCAGGCACTTTCTGGAGAGCTGGTGAATGTTCTTAGGGAAGCCGGGCAGATAGTTCCTGAATCCCTTTTGAAATTCGGAACCCATGTAAAGAAAAAGGTATAATACATTTCTACCCTTTTTTATTTTGCTTGGAAGGGTAATTCCAGTAATGAGTTGCTGCTGGTATATCCTGATATCATTTGATTAACCATTGTAGTTGGGTTTGCGTATACAATACTTGGACTGTGATGGGGTTGGTATGAATTTCTTCATCGCCACTTAAAATCTGGCATTGTTCTTTCTTAATCCACAGGAGTCTAAGCTCTATGGAGCTCATTTTAGAGAAATCGCTGCTGACGCTCCAAAGGCTAAGAAAATCACATTTAACGATTCGGATGATGAAGATTAAATCACAGCGTCTTCCAAATTCTCAGTTGATCTGTTGGCTAAAGACTGAGCTTGTTTAGCATTGACAGCTTGAGAGGGCTGATATACATTGGTCCCCAGAAGGCTTGTAATGTCAAATTTTGTTTCTGTTTTTACTATGAAGAATTCAAGTAGAAACTTTTATATGAAATTTAAATTATTTTTTCTTGTCCATTGATTTCTTCAGTAGCCAAACAAAATGGATTTCATATCCAGAAATAGAAAATTATGGTCTAAAATTCTAATGTTGGATGATAATATGGTTTTATCACAAGCCTTTATTGAGAAGGTTGTTAAATTCTGATCTGTTTTAATTAAAAAAGTATCAAATAAAATTGATACTGGAGAGTACAAGATATTTGTTAAGTTACGGGCGTGACATTGGGGGTTGAGAGACCATGCATTTACGACATGTCGTATTATGACCCTCTTCGCTTCCAACTTGATTTCGAAGAACTTGCTCTGCAATTTCTCGGAAAAGGAACAGTGGGTAAGACAAATTGTTTGAAATATTCACTGTCGGAGTATTCATCAATGGATTCTTTATAGATTCGGAACTGTGCATGCAATTACTGCATTCTTTTTGTTTGGTTGTGGGTCCTCAATCTTTACCGTTGGCGCCGATGGTCTACTCGGTCATTTCTTTCTAATTGATTATTGGAATCAATTTTGATTGATGCGTGTCTGATTGCAACTGAAGATTGGTAATGAACCCTTATGAAATTTATTCTTGTATGTCAATAATGTTAATTTCCCCATTTGCCTTGTCATGAAAAAGACAATCCTCCTTAGCCCTTACCTTACCTTAACCCATGTAATCTTTTTTTTTTTTTTTTTGATATGATGACTGAAATTCTTTTGTGGGAGTATAGTGAACTGCTTAGACCAAATGATTCATAATCATGGTTGTTTAAATCCTATTGGTATCAGCTTATGTGTTTATTTATGCAGATTCAATAGTGTAAAAAAATGTATTGTACAGCTAATCCTGTTGTTGCTTGGCTAAAAGTTAGGGTGAAAATTCCAAGAAAATTAGTTGAAACCATATTGGTATATGAGTCGGATTGAGGTAACCAGTATTAAGATATGATTTTGCTGTAGAAAATCACGGGCGAAAATGACAAGATAGCTAATTTAAAGTGTCTTGGAGCAGAAGAAAAGAAATCATTGGGTAATCTAGTTTACATAATCTTTGCTATAGCTGTTATCAGTCTATGCATGAAAGATGACTAACAGGTTATAAAGGCCAAAACTTTGAGCAAAGAAAGAAATACTTGAGAGTAGCGATTGCCTCCTCTGAATTCAAAATAGCTGTATCAAGAGAGTTACGAAGAGAATGGCAGAGAACGCTGTGACCCTTCTGATCAACAAGCTTCTACCTTTTCTTGAAAATGAGGTGCAGCTGTTGAGCAAGGGTCGAGAAGAAGTTGTGAATATGAGAGGAGAACTGGAGCGCATAAGGGCCTTCCTGAGGATTGCAGATGCACTGGAAGAAAGCGACGAGGATGTGAAAACATGGGTTAATCAAATCAGGGACGTCGCTCACGATGCCCAGGATGTTCTTGACGAATACACCCTTCTCTTGGCTCATAACCACGGGGATGGAGTATACGGCGTTTTCCACAGGCTGTCTTGCTGTATCAAGAACTGGAAAGCTCGTTATCGAGTCAACTCTGAGATAGAGGGCATCAATTCCAGAATCAAGAGTATCTGTAAGGGGCATCAGAGACTTCGCCACAGGTTTGTAGCTGAACAAGGTTCGAGCTCCAATGGTGGAGGTAACACATGGCAGGACCGCCGAGGTGATGCCCTTCTCGTGGACAAAGCTGATTTAGTAGGCATTGACGAGCCAAAAATGCTACTGGTTGGGTGGCTAGTGAAGGGCAGGTCGGGACGGGAAGTGGTGTCAGTTGTTGGCATGGGCGGGTTGGGGAAAACAACTCTGGCAAAGCAAGTGTATGACGATACAGAAGTGAAGAAATGTTTTGAAGCATATGCTTGGATCACGGTTTCCCAATCATCCAAGATAGAGGAGCTCTTGAAAGACATGGTTCTACAGCTCGTCAGAGTTACAAACAAGCCAGTTCCTAAAGGAGTTCACAGCATGAATGGGGATAAACTCAAGAGAATCATCAGCGGCTTGCTGCAGAAACTGAGGTACCTCATTGTCCTAGATGATGTATGGCACATAAACAACTGGGAAGCTCTCAAATATGCATTGCCAAATAATGGTTATGGCAGCCGAGTGATTCTCACTACGCGCAACTCTGAACTGGCATCTACTTCCTGCATAGAATCCAACGGCCAGGTCTTTAACTTGGAGCCCTTACTCGCACAAGAGTCTTGGACTCTATTCTGCAGGAAAACATTTCAGGGCAACCCATGTCCTTCTTACTTGAAGGAAATTTGTGAAACAATCTTGCGCAAGTGTCAGGGACTTCCCCTTGCAATTGTAGCAATAAGTGGTGTTTTGGCAACAAAAGACAAGCGCAGGATTGATGAGTGGGATATGGTCTGTCGCAGCCTTCGTGCTGAGATTGAAGGCAATGACAAGCTTCAAAATTTAAGGAAGGTACTCTCCCTCAGTTTCAACGAGCTGCCATGCCATCTAAAATCTTGCTTTTTGTATTTAAGCATTTTTCCTGAAGGCTACCCGATTGAGAAGATGAGGCTGATTCGTTTATGGGTAGCTGAAGGATTCGCTGAAGTGAAAGAAGGGAAGTCGTTGGAAGAAGTTGCTGAGGACTACCTCAACGAGCTCTTGAACAGAAGCCTGGTGCAAGTGTCTGGGACATCGGTTGATGGGAGGGTGAAGACATGCCGGATCCATGACCTCGTGCGAGAGATCATCATTTCAAAATCTGGAGATCAGAACTTTGCTACCATAGCTAAAGAGCTTAATGTCATTTGGCCTGATAAAGTCAGGCGCTTGTCAGTGCATAACACGCTGCGACATGTGCAGAGAAACAGGTCTGTTGTTCAGCTACGTTCGCTTTTCATGTTTGGTGTTGGAGAAAAATTAGCATTGCATAAATTGTTTCCCGAAGGTTTCAGGCTTCTCAATGTGTTAGACCTGCAAGCTGCACCTCTAAGGCGGTTTCCAGTTAATATCGTCAACCTATATCATCTAAGGTACTTAAGCTTGAAAGGTACTAAGGTTAAAACCCTCCCGAGGTTTATAGGAAAGCTTCAGAACTTAGAGACCTTAGATCTCAAACATACCCATGTCTCTGAATTGCCTGGTGAGATCTTGAACCTCCAAAGGCTTCGCCACCTTTTGGTGTACTACTACAACATTGAATGTTACGAGTGCTTCCACTACAAAAGTGGGTTCAAGGCCTTAGCAGGAATTGGAGGCCTAAAATCTCTACAAAGGCTGTGTTTCATGGAAGCAAACCAAGACTCAGGCATGGTCATCAAGGAACTAGGGAACTTGCACCAACTGAGGAGGCTAGGAATTCTAAAGTTGAGAAGAGAGCACGGGTTGGCGTTGTGCTTATCTGTTGCAAAGCTGAAAAATCTCCGCGCGCTGTCAGTAACTGCAGCGCATGAAGATGAGATCATTGATCTGCAGCACCTTCATCGCCCTCCCCGTTTCCTTGAGCGAGTGTACATTGTAGGCCGTTTGGAGAAGTTGCCAAATTGGTTGCTCTCACTTCACAGCCTGGTCGTGTTGTTTCTGAAGTGGAGCTGCTTGGAGAAGGATCCGCTCGTACTGCTTCAAGGACTTCCCAATCTCGCGCAGCTTGATCTGCGCGAGGTCTATGGCGGGGACACGCTGTGCTTCAAGGCGGGAGGGTACAAGAAGCTCAAGGTTTTGGGTTTAGACAAGTTTGACGACCTGAGGCAGGTAAAAGTGGAGGAGGGAGCAATGCCATGCCTTGAGAAGCTGATCATACAGCGCTGCGAGCTGCTGGAGAAGTTGCCATCAGGCGTTGAACATCTCACCAAGCTGAAAGTTTTGGGGTTTTACGATATGCCTGATAAATTCATGAAGGCGGTGAGTACTGATGAGCAAGCTGAAGGTTGCAGGAAAGTTGCACATGTTCCAGAAGTGTATTTCAACTACTGGAGAGATGGGGGTTGGGATGTGTATCCTCTCGAAAGATCGAGCAGGAAGGAGGGTTCTCCTCAATCAGGTATTGTCATGAGGAGCCATGAACACCCTCCGAGCTGGAAGTAAAGCACACTATTCATTGATTACTGCCTGCTAGTGTGTATATTATAAATTTCTACTGCAGCATTGTAACTGTATGTATTGTAAAGGGTAGCTGTAACCATCATTTGTGCATATACTGTTAAGTGTAACTGATCTCTGTATATGTGGTAAAGTGTGGCTGTAACAAAAATAAAGCATGTAATAAAGAAAACTGCTTCTCTTGTTAATCTTATGTTTCTGCCTTAATGAGGTATTAACCTTGTGAGTGGATAGAGGAACAGAATCTACACTGTCTTATGTGAACATAAGAGTACTTAGTGAAGATGAGCATTTGGTTAAGCCTGGATTATGTTAGATTTCTTGTTTCATAGTCAATATAAAAAAAAGGCTTGCTCTGGAAAAACAACAAGAGAATTTGGGGCATTCCGAGAATTGAACTCGGGACCTCTCGCACCCTAAGCGAGAATCATACCACTAGACCAAATGCCCATGTTGTTTGGGTGTTAGTTTACATTAGATATTTATTAACATAAAATTCACACCATTCTTTTTTTTCTCAACAGATGTATTAAGATCTCTCATCTAAAAAATAAATCTCTAAATTTCTCATGTAATTCAATATATTTCGGTAGAGAAAGCACAACATGAGTTGAAGAAATTAAATATGAGAGATATCAACACTGTGACTCGAATAACATTTCAAGTGAAAATGAAGTAGCAATAATCGTGATTTCTATTATTATTTATTTTTATTAAAAGTGTGATAGTGAAAAGAAAACTGTTTGTATCATTACCAAAACCAGAAAATTGTGTACAGAAATAGTGTCATCAACAGCACCAACTAGATACATGCCTATGTTCTCACAGCATCTTTGTAACTTGTAAGGCCACATAGGTTTGTTCTAACTATGCATTTTATGTTGGTATATTACACAAGGAAAACTATGAAACAACAATAATTGTCTACGTATAATCACCATAAAAAAAATTACATTCAGTGGAAAAATATGGAATTTAAATATTGGTCTATATAGTTTTAGTTTGCTCCAATGTCATCAGGGTCGTTGTAGTATAGTGGTAAGTATTCCCGCCTGTCACGCGGGTGACCCGGGTTCGATCCCCGGCAACGGCGTATTTTCTAATATAATTTTTTCAGCCCACTTATCAATGGGCCCTTTAGTCTGTTATCACAACAAGGCCCATATTGCAGCAAACCTGGACCAGGGCCATAAGGTCTTAGAGAACTATTAATTGGGCTTTGTGTTCAAGTTCATTTCTTTTGCCGATATGGGAATGGGTTGGACTGCTCAATCCATATTCCATAGGTAAATTGAGTGTCATCAACCAGAAAATTATGTATAGTGTCATCAATTCAACAACACAGACTAGATACATACATATGCCTATCCATCAATTCAACAACACAGACTAGATACATACATATGCCTATCTTCTCACCATCTTTGTAACTTGTAAGGCCATAGCCATAGGTTTGTTCTATCTATGCATGTTATGCTAGCATATTATGCAAGGAAAACTATAAAATAACAATAATTATGTTTGTATATAATTACCATAAAAATGACTGACATGAAGGTAAAGCTAAAATCTTTGAAGAAACTGAAGAAACAAATGTTGAAGAGAAATGATAGTATCATTAACGACATCAAACAATCATTCTACACCTTCATCACCTTCAGTTGATATTGTAACATAGAAGCCCAGATTCTGGGATCTATCTAGAAAAGAGTTCAGAACATATTGTTCTCCAACACATGTGATGAAAGAAAGTGTTTCAATTTCCCAATAGTTTGTACATGCATCAAATGGCGGCTCTAAAAGCAATAAAGATATGCAAACGTGTTTCATTAACAGTTCATCTTTATCAATTCCAAAAGGCCTGCAAATTTACATTCACTTCCATGATAACCAAAAAACTTTACATCAGAATCTCCACCAAAACGACCTACTTCAATCCTGAAGGGTACAAATCACAAAGAATATTGGTTCTCTATATACTTCTAGTTCTCTTCATAGGTTGAGTGAGCCAATCAAAACTTTCCAGCTTTAAGGGCTAAATCATCAGAAGTGAAAAGGTTCCTAACACTATCAAATCTTCTTTCGTCCCCCTCTTCTGGTAGCCATCCTTCAAAAAACTACTTCGGGTTAATAGAAAATGTACAGTCACTTGATGCAATGAGTGGAAGATGCTTTACAATACTTTATCTCCCACATAAGAGAAAACCCTTTTCTTAAACACTCGAGCCAAGTCAAGAACTTCAGACTCCCGTATTTGTCGGGTCATGCTGTCTGGTTGACCAAGTCTCTGCTCTTTCCATGACAACCTGCTCGCTATGTTGATAGTCAAGCTAGCCATGTGTCTGCTGTTCGTTAATTCCCTCATGACAGTAGCCGAGTGTGCGGGGCTTGAGACAAGTCTGTTAAGCAAAATCAATGACTCCCTCATCAGCAAGGTCCTGCAAATGGAAATTAGACAAATAAGGATCAGTAACACCCAGAGGACAATCACCGATGATTCCTAACACCCTGTGATTTCTCATGGAGCATCTACCTTCAATGAGTCCCATGCATTCAATAACAGAACGTTTAATATTATAATCAAAGCATGGATGTAAATATGGTGACTTTACTTTGATAAATGCATAAATAAGATGATGATTGGAATCAATTGAAGAGAGAAATGTTCCAGGAAATAATATGAGAATTGCGACTTCCTGGGAGAATTCAGACATATATTATTACCTCTCCTTGGAAACTTCTGGTGATATAGGACACACTGCTATTGCCTCTGCGTCAATTTCAGATACTAATACTTGCAAAATTAACATAAGAAAATTCACCCCTCTAGATAATTTGTATCCCAACAGAATATCAAGGCCAGATTTCCCAGATGAGGCTATGAATGCAAGCCCGTTGATTGCGTTTCTTCGGAGTCTCAAGTCCTGCATGCATAGTCATATCAATTTGTGAAGAAAATACTGTTTGGCAGGTATAGATATAAATGGATCCAGATCCAACAAGATAGCATTCTACAATAACAATAGGAAAGAACATAGACTTTGGTAGAATTTTTTTAGGCATCACAATTCCCTAGTATATAAAAGTAACTTCACACACGAAACCACAAACACTGGAGCCTAAGTTTCTAAACACCCCCATCGAACAGCCAATATGAGGGGTATCAAAATCATATCATCATGGTCGAAAACTTTTGTTTTGAAACCTATATAATGGGCCTGCAGCTGAATACTAGTAATATTGGACTTACAAGCAGGTGCACCAAATTACTCTTCTGTATGGTTAATGACTTGGAGTGGGCTAGAAGATAGACTGATTGACTTGGTAAGCCCGGTGGTTTTACGAACAACTGGTAGTAAAGCACATAGTTGAACCACTATGTTGTGAAGTGAAACACGTGAATAAAATGCTGCAGCATTGCCAGAGGAAGTAGAGCCATTGACCTGCGTCAGAGGCACAAAATCTCTACCACTGGGCCAGGAAACCAGTCGTTTATGACATATTTCATTCTTTAAATACCAAATAAAAGGAGTCTGTACTTCAAAAAGAAGTTGGGATATATGTCCTTGTATGACCAATAATGATGAACGGCTTATTTCATTCAATAAAAAGTCATCGGCTATCTGTCCTAATTTCATAAATCTACCTGAATACTAATTGGTCTTGGACTCCTTTAAATTTAAACCTTATGTAGTGAAGATATAGTAAGAATGTTCAGAACTCCAAAACGTGTCCATATTACCAATGTAGTAGTCCTCAGTAGAGGAGAGATAAATATGATTAGGTGCATTCAAGTTGAGCTTAACCACATTGTGTGTAATATATAAATCAAACATTTTGAAAATGATGACTCTTACATATTAAATGAAAAAATTGATGCACTACCTCAGTACCAATTCCACAGTTAGCAAGACAGTCTGCCAAGCCTTCAAGAATCATACCAAATTCTTGAACAAAAGCACTTCCAACATTTTCCTTGGCAGCATCAGAATTACCATCGCCTTTACAACTAGAGCAGAAAATGGCCAATATTTTTGGACCTTCAGTTCAGCAGAAAGATGAAATATGTTAGTAAGAACAGTGCATGAATGGATAGTTCAAATAAAACACAAAGTAGGGTCCACAATTATGGTGACAAAGAAGCTAGTGATCTCAGCTTCAACAAACTATATCATAATAAGGTTCTACTGCGGTGATGCTTAACAATCTTAGCACAAAATATGAAGATTGGAATTTTAAGCCATAAGGAGTAAAATTCGGTCAAGTGCAGGAGAAGCGATTTTTCTGAAAGGGTCAATGGCTTTGTTGGTCCAAGCAACAGGGGAGGCCTTTGTAATTTCCATAAGCATCAACCAAATGATTAAAAACAGGCAATAACCCCGTTGCCAGTGTAAGTTGACGCTGCTGGTGTTTTAATGAGAAGCCAATGACCCTGTTGGAACATAACTCGGTGGATTCCAATGAAAATCCATTCTCATGACACCCAAATGTTTCTGTTGGAAATATATCTTGTCATTTACTTCCCATTAATCATGGTGCAAATTCAAAGCAAATTTATATTCTACTAGTAGTGGGTATAAGTATTTCCAAGAGATCACACCACAGGAAAAAAACAAGCTGATAGAATAATTTGAAAGCAAAGATATGAGCTCATGAGACCAAAATAAGAGAAATAAAAGCAAGTATGCAAAAGGAGTTGGGATGAAGTAGAAAGTGTTGAATTTCTAAAATATAATTGGTATTATTGATGAATAAGTTGATTAAGAATTACAATAGGTGGTTCCTTTATATAAGGAACAATAGGAAATAACCAAACGAGGAAATACAATACTAATAGGAAACCCTAATTTAATTTACTATTCTAACAGAAAGAAACAGCCAAGTCCACATGATTAACTGCACAGTACCTAGGAAGAAGAAATAAATTGTGTGAACTTACAATTTAATAACAGGTATAAAAGTTGCACAGCTTTGGTTTGAACAAGTATGCCAGACTCCTTTTTTAGCAGTAGTGAAACACTCCTATATACCAGTCTCTGCCCAAACCTGTCACAAGCATAATTTTATGATGTATTGAATAACGAAAAACATAGAACGGTGGAAGAAAGCGACGATGTAAAACTTACTTCTCTCTTTCCATATATGCATTACTTCTCATTATAATCAAAATCATTATAGAGACAGCCTCCACTCTTATACACTCTTCATTCTTCATTGCAATTTGGCTCATCACTTCAAAGAGAGAGAGCCAATCAACAGAAGAAACTGACATGGCAGTACTATGATTATAGCATCTCTTGCCTATAATTTCAGCCTCAGGAAACCAAAGTTGAAGTGGACTATGACCAGCAGAGGATGTTTCATCCATGTTCATAGGAAAAGGCCATCTACATGATGTTCCTTCAAGTCCATTGAGATCCACAATGCTGTTTCTATAGTGAAGCCCCTCGATCAAGACATTGTCCCTGAGTATAGGTCACTGGAAAGATCAAATCAAAGTTCAGAAGCAAGTAACCACAAGATTATGTAGACCCACCAGCAAATTTACAAAGAAAAAATAGGGTAGATATTAAAATAACTCAAATCTAAAACAGACAATCATACAATACGGATTGTGCATTACAAATATAAGAGCACACAGGTTTTGGATATTAAAAATGATAATTATCTGTAATAAATATCCTTTTTTTAATCATCGGGGCAAAATCAAAAATAAAACAATCCTGAATGGTTCAGAGTAACCAATAAAAATAAACAAGCCTACAACAGGAGTTACAGGACCACTCATCACCATATATGAAGTGCATAAACTCAAGCCTAAAAGACTTGAAGAGACTAAAAGTTGTGTCAGTCCAAGTTATACCTTCCTTCGGTTTTCCTTTTCCTTTCAAAGCTCAAAAAGTGCTTCAGGACCGCATGTAGCACTCGTAAAGATCTATGAGCAATCACAATCTGCATCAAAAAATAAAGGCACATTTTTCAATAAAAGAGAAAAAAATTGAAAAGAGAGAGACAGAGGACAGAAATGCAGAGTTAGAGAGTTAGTTATCTTCCAAAAGTAAAATAAGATATAACACAACCTTGATATCATATATGAATAAGACATTAACTTCAGCCAAAATAGCAAATAGGCATCAGGTAGAACGACAGCCTTTAAGCAAATAGGCTATCAAGGTGCCGATCTAAGCATGTAAGCTATAACAATGGTCATCACATGCAACAAATGCCAACAAGACTATATGCTTATTCTAAAATAGATATTCATTTGATTTTGTAATGATAAATGAAGTGAATTGATGATATGGGAAAAAGGTTTTAACAACTACCATATCTTGTGCTTGTCAAACTAGAGAATTGTTGTATGAAAAGATACAGTGACTGTGACATTGCTAACAAAAATAATCAACAAAACTTGGATAAGAAAACAACATAAGGTTATGAAGCAGTTCAATGAAGGGATCTGACGGAATTACATTTCTCAAAAAAATCAAAAACAGAAACAAATGAATAAATAAATAAGACTGATTACATAACTTACACTTTCAAGTCTACAGAGATCGAGTAATGGTTCAACCAAAACTTCCAGTCGTGCCATTCCACTACTGATCTGAAACACAGATACAAATTAACCAGTGAAGAAGCTAAGATCAAATCAGAAATTCATAATGTGATAGTATATATGGGTTAACATAATAGCAATTTGTCTATGGATGACATAGTAACTGCTATTTGTAGTATTATACTTCAAAATAGATAGAACTTTTCTGTATATGTATTTTAGGCTTATAAAAATCAGTTAAGGTTTGGCGGTCAGCACCATCTTGAAGCAAAATATTATCTGTAGTACTACACTTGTTAACCATAGCCACTGATCATTTGCAGCACCTATCCTAACATAAAGACAGCTTGATGGGTGAAGAAATGTTTTTTTTATTAAAATACTTATAGGAGTAAACTCGCCACTGCTTTAAAGTATGAGAATTCAAAACATAACAATTACAAATATACACAAAAAAGAGGTGCAACAAATACCTTCGTCAACGCAGAGTAGAGACGAGACACTTTTGCAGCTTCCGAAGTGCTGACAGAGGGAATATCATGTGCCAAAGCTAAATCATGATTGCTGCTACTTGGCAGATGGCTAAATGCCAATTTGAAGGTTGTATTAGTCCTAAGGCACCCAAAAAGGACATGAAAATCTGTTGGACAAGCTGCAAACAGCTTAGAAATCAGATTTCTTCCTGAGTTTTGATCGCCTGAAGACCCCCAAATGGTTAGCAACTTCTTGGAAAGATCGTGACTCACGGAAATGCCTTCGTTTAAGGTTAAGTTAGAACAACTTTCAGCTTCCTCCGTCTGAACTCCAACAGCTTTACAGGTTGATGTAGCTAACGGAAAGATGACATGCAGCCGAAACGTCAAAACAAGAAGAAAAAAAAGAGTAACATAACAGTAAGACGGCTGAAAAGAAAATAGATTCATAATTAATCCTATCTCACCAATGTTAATCCTAGAAACAAGCTGAGCATCAGCACTCTTTGGTTTTTTTAGTCGTTGAGATGAGTGTTCACCGGCATCCTTTTCTTCATTTCGAGAATATGCAGACCTCAACTTGTCTCTTTCCTTCCTAAGTTCAAAGCACTCTTGCTCCTGAAAGTTTATAAACAATACAGTATATGTGAGGACATCCATAGAAGATAGAGCTTTTGAGATGGCTGCATTACAAGTAGCTACATATGAAACAAACAACCAGTGCTTTAGAATCAAGTAAACGGATAATTAGAACAGTCAGATACAATGCATAAATAACATATAGCATTTCTGGAGTGAGCATGAAAAAATGTCAGGCGGCAAGGGTAATCACGAGGAAAGAAAATAAAACCCACAATCTTCTTTTCCAAAATCAAACATTTTTGAAGATGCTCCTAATCAATAAACAAAAGTGAAATTTCCTCCAAGTACCATGATGTACCTAAACTAACATTGAACATCAAATGCAACAACTATTTTCATAATCCAGACCCAAGTGGAGTGCATAAAAAACATATATGCACCAATATAGTAGCTTTCTAGATAGGAAAAAAATTAAACGTACTCGGCCGGAGAGCTGCTTTCTTACACATTCCAATTGCCCCTGTCAAGAACCAAAAGTCATCTAAATTGTCAGAACCGTTCTCCCAAGTCCTATACCAAATTAATTAATATAAAAGCTTTCTTGGTATTTTTAATCTTGAAACTCCTATCATTCTTCTTTAACAGTCCAATTGTTTAAATAGTTTTGAAATCAAGATTTTGTAGCGAAAAAAAAACCTACTAAAAGAAAATCACCACAATTTTCACTTGACTGTGATATGGGTTTCCACACATTCCTAGAAACCAAACAAAGAGGAAAGTAAAAAAAAAAAAAAAAAAAAACCTAACCTTTAAGTGCTCAATTTGTCGCTCCTGGTCGGAGAGGCCACAAGAAGGCGATTCAGAAATGGAAATGCCATTGTGGGAGCGATTCAAAGGGGCTTTATCGTGTGTCCTCTGAGTCAGTTCACGAGGCGGCGAGTAGCTGACGGTTACGGCATTGTCGCGAGAACACGGCGGCGATTGAGGAAGGGTCTTAGTCTGGGTAGATATGATTTTCTCTTCCAATTGGATGAGATGGTCCAGTAAATCTGGGCCCCAGTCTTCGAAAGGATCGTCTTCCATCACTTACCAAACAATCCAGATTGCTTGCAGAGCCTATTCACGGCGTGTGCTCAGTGGAAGATCGGAGAAGACGAACCGAACCGGAGCCACCCAAAACAAAGGGCAACTGCTTTTAAAGACCGACTCAGCGAGTCACTGAGTTTAAGCCCGATTGTTGACATTTCACGAGCCCAGCCCATAATGGACCAGTTACCCAAGTCACGGGCCCATTTTATTTTTAAAAAGACCAAATGTTCCCGAAGTGGAATTGGCAATTGTCAAAGCTTAAGCGTCAAATTGAGTTCTGACCGATTCGATTAGCACTGAGTTTTGGGTAAGTGGTCGTTGTCGGGAATGTGCTCTTAACCGTCCTTTTCTTCTCCATCACAAGCCTTTTTCTACTCACACACGCCTCTCAATGTCTGAACAAAGTCTCAAATTTTATTGTTTATAATTCCCAAATCCACAGACACGAGAGAGAATCTGTGAAACCCACCACGCCAAGCAAAGCCAGATCGTAAACTGTTGAAAATTTTATCTGTGTTTTTTTTCTCTTCTTTTCTGGAATACCCAAGTCGCCGTTTTTCGTTAGCTTCAAATAGATTCTTTATGCTGATGATTGATTGAAGGGTTGATCAGAAAACCCATTTCGTGTTTGAGATTTGAGTTCAGAGATTTAAGGAGCAAGCGAAAGATGGTGGGTATTTTCTCTAGATTTTCTGTGAGTAGGGCCGGCCATCGTCGAAGCCAGAGTGCAATCGTAAGAATTTTCTTTATCTCCATCTTTGTTTTTTATTTTAAATGTTAGAACTGGACATTTTGTTAGTGATGGATTGATTTCTTCATTTTGCTATTGCGTTGACTTCCTCCAAACGGTTCATGGGTTTTCCAAAGCTTGCTTCTTCTTTTTTCTTCTGTTCCCAATTTTGATAATTTGATTTTGATATGACCCTTGTGCTTGGAATTGGGTTGGTTTTGGTTTGTTCTGAAACTTGCTCCTCTTATTTGGGGTAGACTGTGCTTGACTGTTCTGTGTCTCACTGTTTCTGGGCAATTTTGATCCCAGATTAATGTAGTTCTTGTTGTAAAAATTGATGTTCTGGGTTACTTGCTTGGTGTGTTTTGGTCAATGCTGTATTATGATGTTTTGACTCCCGTTGGCGCCACCAAATAATTGGCTGCTAGTTGTTATGATCTTTTCCGTTGGCCATTGGGAGAGATTGTTCAAAATCTTACATTTATGTTCGTAAAACTCTAAAATATGAAATATATTCAATATGAGCTTCCCTTAAATAGCAAATTTGGGAACAAACTAAATAAGGAAAGGTACAAGCAAACCCTAATATTCTCTTACCTATTCTAACAAGGTTATCTTTAGTTTGATTTTTCTACAGGGCATTGGTAGTTTGCATAATGAGTTTTTTCATGGAAATGCAGGGTGAGAGGGAAGTGATGCCTGCAAATACAGAAGTTACTAATGCAGCAGCTACTACCGGTGCTACGGCTCATGGGATCGAAATTGCAGTAGAGTTTAAGCCAGTTGAACACCCTATCGAGCCTCTTAACAATGATCGTCCAATTCAATGCCCACAGCCAGAACCGTCAATTCTTAATGTGAGTTCTCATTTTCTCCATCCTTAAGATTATGTTTGTATTGGATTTGATGGGTATGTGTAGATCGGATTCTCTCATCGCTCGAACTTATTTCGGTCTGACCAATTGTATGTGCATTGTACTTCATATGACCCATCGTGTTCTCTACCATTGTGATGATAAGCGTCTGATGTGGCCGAAATGGTAGGAAGCTTGATTGAATGTCTGCTTGTGAAATTAACAGTTGGTGCATCTATTGCAGTTCAATTCAGATCTGCCTAATTTTTGGTGTGTAGGGTTCAGTTTGGCAGATAGGTGTCATTAATATATTAACATTACAGGTTCAAAATTAAATATGTAGATTCCAATTTTGATGCACGCTAACTCGTGGGCAGTGCATAGCAGGACTTGCTTGCATTTGATGATAATTAGAGACAAGTACATAATCTTATATAGTATTTTAACATTCCATCCATCCAGGCTCGATGCATAATTTATGAGACTATCCTTGATTTTTGTAATTTCATCCTCATTTTCATTCTCTCGCATACCCTTATTTTGGTTACTATGTTCCAAAATGAATGTAAATGAGTGATGTGACTATGTGAGGGAATGAGATTAGTCACAGGGATCATGAAAAAGTATGGATCTGTAATTTAAGTCATGATACATGCATGTTCCTTAAAGTCATCTCAATTTGACTCTAACATGGAAATAAAAAGGATCATGCCTGACAAATCAACGTGATTCCAACCAAAGTCTGACGGATTTTCCTGACATGTTATCATGAGTTCATATGGATCCAAAATGTTTCAATTTTCCCAATTATTTAAATAATAATAATATAGGCATTGAGCTGTTTAAGAACCATTTACCCTGTAAATTCATGTTGTTCAAACATTGAAGACGGTTTATAATCAGTGATATAGACCTTCTGCTTGTCGTGCATGAGCAAGCTTGGATTTTCTTTATCTGGATTCCCATTTTCTGTTAATTCATTACTCTAATTATTATATCTGAAAATTTTTATCGCCCAAGATTTTGATATGTAGTTCCTTAATTAATAACCAGGATGGACGACTGTGGAAAGATCGAGTATCTGCCAGCATGCGGAGAAGGGCTGATTTACCCGTGACAAAGGAAGAAGGAGACCTTGAATCCGAGGCTGATGGAACGAAGCAACGGCCACCAAGAACAAATCGTCTGATTTTACCATCTATGAGTGCCCCTGAGCATAATCTTCTAAATCTGCTTGAAGAATGCAATGCATCTGGGAACTAAATACCTGGTACTGATTCTCATAGGAATATTTGCTAGACCTTCACAAAAGTTCCAATGATGTTTCTCTCTGTGCCTCGACTTATTTTCCTATCTATTATGTCCTTGAATATATGTATCTGACAGTGAATCATTGCTAAGTTCTTCACTGTATTTACAATTTACTAACATAAAAGTTTATTCATGCTTTGTGTTTCACTTTCTTTGATTCTTTCGTCAATGTAGAATATATATGGTTCATGCTTGTGCCACAGTGATGCTGATCTTCATAATACTGAGAAAACTGGTTCTTTTTCCTGCTGAACAGATTTAACTTTCTGATTAACCTAGATAAGGGTTAGATTATATTTACTGCTTTATTGCTGATAAAAAAAAGTTACTATCCCTCATACCACTTCCTGAATGAATAATAATATACTTTCCCCGCAGGTAAAGCAAGCCTCTCATTTATCATATTAAGAATATTGCTTTAATTACTTGTAACATTCTTGTTCAGCACGAAATAGAAAATTGCTATTTATCTTCTTTAACAACAAACCTATGTAGCCCTTTCTATATTCTTGCATTCAACTGCAGAAAAACAAAGAAACCCAGGTGGGTACTTGAACACAACATGCTTATTAGCTATGATCATTGATCACACACAACACATTCAAACAACGGGAATTATACAGTGAACTTGCCAATCTGTAAATGATGCTCACTCGTCGGGTTGACAAGGTGCTTCCGAGGGCCGCGGAAGCTTCCATGATTCACCCTTTGCCATGCCCCTCCCAGCTGCTTGGCCTTGCCATGATTTTGTGCAGCAGCAGAAGCTGAGTGGAATGGTGATGCAGAGGAAGTGAAACTGAAAATAAAGAGGAAGAGAACAAGTGAAGTGAAAAGGACTCTAAGCTGCACCATTTTGTGCTTGTGGGAGAGAAGTGTTGGTGGGTTTGGGGTTAAATAAGGAGTGGCATAACTTTCCTTTGCCTTGAAGTCATGGATTGCATGCACTTACCTTTATTTCACTCCCACTCCACCGGTCATTGCTGGACCTACTGTGGTTCATGTGGTAGGTTTAATTAGGTAGGGTTGGTGATTGTGGCTACAAGTTTATTTAATATCATGAACATCAATTGAAGGTGCTTTAATTATAAGTAGTAGTGATTGTGTGAAACTAAAGTCATTATCATTGTTGGGGCATGCTTTGTCATTGCAACTCCTAACCAAAAGATGAGGTTTACACTGTCTTGCTGCCTTCATGGAGATTGAATGATATCATTGATCATTGTTTCTAATGTAATGATCTATAATTGCTTAATATGTCAGTCAAATTATATGATTATTATAAAACTACTTGACAAAAACATTAGAATATGTGCATGTCAATTTCAGTGTTCAAGAGTCGCAATTTAATATTTGGAAAGTTTAATCCATGATTCACTAACACATTTATCTATTTTTTACCTGCACACATCTTGTCCCGTGATGAATTAACTGTTGGGATTCCATGGGTTCCATACAATAAATTTTTCATGCAGCGGAAGCGGAATATTAACCATGGAATCGCCCTAATTAACCCCAAG
>JAYMTP010001000.1:0-27186 GCA_036897365.1 Geranium brycei | reverse complement strand
ATAATTTAATATAGAACCGGTTCAATTTCTTAGTCTAGAAATCAATTTTGGTTTATTTCAGGTTTAAGTTAAATCAATCAATTCAGGGGTGTTTTTGTATTTTTCTTAAAAAATTAGGTTTTCCATCTAAATTCTAATGATGTTAGGGCAAAGTGTAAAAAAACGTAATTAACTGACCTTGTTTTGAACTTTTTAGTATATCTGGGGCAAAATGTAAAACACGCCACTATAGTATGAGCAAAGTGTAATTAACCCAATAATTTTCTCCTTTAAATGAGTCCAATATGAATTGAAATTTGACTCGAACCAAGTGTTTGACAATTCGAATATGAAATTATTTTTAATAATCTAAGTGTATTTATAATATAAATAAAACTCATAATATTGCAATACCTCATGTAAAATTCAATATTTGAATTCTAGTATGACATTTATAATATAAAAAATCTACAATAATATATGTTATCATAAGAATTATCTTAGAGATATATATTTAGATTTTTTAAAATTTTGTCAAATCCAAAATTTGATCATATAAATATAATTTAAAATTAATTTTTAATCTACCGTATGTCAATTTAATCCCATAATTTGATACATTTTTATGTTTAATCCACTTATTTTCTCAAATTGAATTTGTTTTTTATTTACTATCTCTTTTATTGCATTGGGACGTAAATAATAGAGATAATTCCACATAAATCTTCTTAGGTTTTTCAAAGTATCACTTACATCCTCGAATTAAAAATGTTAACTGTGAGACCTCTTAAATTCACTAAAGTCTCACTAAACCCCATTTCGTTAATTTTTAAAAAAGTTTTGTTGAATTTGTTTTTGGAAATGACGGATATGCCCCTATATTTAAAAAATTTAGACTTTTTAAAAACATAACTCTTTATAAAATAAATAATAAAAAACTGATTTTGTATAAAAAAATATAATAGATATTAAAAATAAAACACGATGTTTAAAACCATTTTTCAATTTTATTATTTTTAAAAAAAAATACTATTCGATAAAAATATTATCATTAAAATAAGTTTTTTATTCTTTTTTTATAAGATATTTTTATAAAATGCTTGTTAAAAATATTTTTAAATATAGAGGTATTTTCGTTATTACAAACAAAAGTTAAAAGAATTTTTTTTTAAAATAACATAGTGGAGTTAAGTGAGACTTTAGTGAAACTAAGAGCACCGACAATTATCATTTGTAATTCGGAGGATATAAGTGAGACTTTGGGAAATTTAGGGAATTTATGTAAAACTATTCTTAAATAATAAGTTCAAACCTAAATTTAAATAAATTGTTATTTGATCAATCAGGAATACATAATTAATTAATTGTTACAAACAATTAACATAACGATTTAAATTAATATGAACCGATATAATAAAATTGGCATATAATGTTGTGAAGCCACTGATTGATCAACAAACTAGAAAAACATAAAATTGAAATAATAATGACAATGATGTGCATCAACATGAAAATCAAATAAGTAGTTGATGTGAACTCGGCCACCAATCTATTACTCAATTGATGTAGTACAACTTGACGATAAAAATAAAATGAATTCAGCTTCAAAACAATTTAAAATAACAAATACAGCTGAAAACAATTAAAAAGTGACAAATGTACTAATCATAATCAATACTGCCAATTAATGCTCATGCAAAAACTTTAAATTTTCTTGGAGACGACACTTTAGGGTTATAAAAATATAACATGTATATTTATAGTAAGAGAATTTTAATTAAAAAATATGATTATTCAAATAGAAATGATAATTATTAGTTATCTATATATTATGGTAGTATATTATCATGTTGCCACGATTGGTTATAAAATTGGCCAGGTTACCACGGTCATTTTTTTCCAAGTTGTTATTATCAAATCAATTTTTAAAGTTTATAAATTTGTTATGGATGGTTTTCAGGTTTATGTATTTGAGAATCATATGCCGTTTAAAATTTATGGTTCATAATTTGTTTGATGATTATTTTTGTACCAACTCAGCTAAGCACACATTTGTTTTCAACTCTGTTTATATAATAATAATTTAGTGGAACTCAAAATTTTTAAATGAGAAACAGATTCATTGACGGTGCCAAAGTTCACCGGACAGTTTTTTCAATAGTTGTTCGGGTGATTTTTATCGAGACTCAACACCGATCTTCTTAAGACTATATATGTCTTGTATAACCATAGTCTCCCAGGATACAACGATAGCGTTAACAAACTGGTGTAGCAGAAGGGTGCTTCGAAACGAAGCAAGAATAAAACCCTAACTTTAGGGAGAAAACGAAATTTAATCCAAATAACTCAAATTGATAGTAATGATAATGATAATGATGATAATAATCTCTACACAAGGTCAGACTTATATATGACTAATTCTTCAAAACTAACTCAAACTAATAAACCTAAACTAATAGAACTAATCAATCCAAACTAATTAGAGTTTGGAAACCTAACTTAATAGGAAAACCTAGAACTATCCAAAATCTAATATAATTAAGATTCCTAAATGGGATTGTCCTACATCACAAACTCTAAAAAGTGCTGAAAGAATCACCGAACACAAAAATACAAACACAAAACGAGAAACCAATTTTTGCTCTAACACATGAGCTGATTTTCTCTTCTTTTGACAAAACAAATGTCTAATATTTTATATCTCTCATAGTACACCTAATCTCCTTAATTTTCTCTCTCTCCTTTGATTTGATGTAAAATTGATTTATGCAACTAAGAACAAGGAAAAATGAGAGTTAAAACAAATTAAAGAACATGAAAATGGAACCGCTTTTCTCACATCCAAATTCAGAGCTTGCGGCTTCTTGCATGATTGAATTTTTTTCTTTATTCCCTCTTTTGGGAACTCGGGGGGATCACACTCGACCTAACTCAACCCCGTGTTATCCATGACTAGCACTTCGCCCATCAACATCACTATCTTTATCTCAAGTATTCATCAACCACCAGTGTTCATTGCACTCTTTTGAGCGTATATGCCCCTTGCTCTCCCTTTGGTAGGATGCAACTTTGGACATTCCAACACCGATCAACCCATTCTTTGGCCAGCGATTTCAACGTCGTATGTGATCCTTCGGAGCGCTCAGGTCAATCCCAATCTGAATTGGACATCCTAGCTTCTACTAGGTGCATCAATGATGCATGCTTACTCAATCTCCCCTTTACTGGACGTAAATACACTTGGTACGGCCGAGTTCGATATCAAGCCACCTTGACCATTTCCTGCTCTCTCCAGCCATGTTCGATCTTGTTGTAAACTCATTGCAGACAACAACAAACAAGACTACTGTCCGGTCCTACATAGTTCCTCTTTGAAAAATCGAGGCTCGCAACCGTTTAAGTTTATCAATGCATTGTTTGAGGAACCATATTTCCTATCTTTCATTGCATAGACTTGGAACAATGTTCAAATCAAAGCAGGCTTCACACTACGATACATGCTTGGAATCAGTCACCGATTCTGATCTTCTTGGCACCATCTGAGCTCTGGGTAGTATTCCAAAGCTTATAAAAAAGGCTTGTAATATACTCATTTTAATTTTGTTTTTGTTTCATTTAAAAATCATTTATTGGTTTATTTTTCGAACACTAATTAGAGATTACCCGAGGATTAATAAAAGAAGGAATCAAATTATAAATTTTAATCACGAATTTAATTTTATAAAAATTAAATCACGAACTCTATGTACTCATAAAATATTCCTCACCTTCTCGGTATATGGAACCATCAACTTTAGCACAAACAGCCCGGATGTACGGTTCATATGATTCCACAGTAAAGGCAAATTACTATATAATTTTAGTCTTCTGGCAATTCAATTTCAGGACTATAAATATGAAGAGAGATCGAAACTCTCCCGCGTGTGACACCCGAAATGGAAATGTTACGGAGCGAACAACCAGAACCAGAAGCGAACACGACGGCGATGACTGACGAGTCGCTGAAATTGGCCGTAGCAGTCTCTCTCCTTCGAACGAAACTCGCCCCTCCAAATCGCTCCAATCCTTCCGATCCCGATGCTCTGCGCTGGAAGCGCAAGGTCTGTCTCGTCTCTTCTTCACAAATCAAGCTAACATTTCCGTTTTCTTATCACTTTTTCATAAATTTTCTCGGAAACCAAATGAGGCTTAGTTGCGCAATTTTCAGGCTAAGGAGCGCAAGCAAGAGATTTTGAGGCTCAGAGAAGATCTCAAGGAATCTGAAGGTTCTCACGATTCTCTCTTTTTTCCCCTCCTCTTCATGAATTTTAGATTAAACAGAGAAAATCAAGGTCTCAGGTTTGTGCTGTACTTTTGGCTTCAGATGCTTCATATTGCGACTTGTACCCTCAAAATGCTGTTTGCAAGTGCTATTTCTTTGATGATTTGGGGAAACTTAGCCCTAATCGAGTTGAAGATGGCTCTGATAGGAGATTCAGTGATGTCTTGCGCAGGAGATTTCTCAGACAAGGTTATCTTCTATTTTTTCTGCTATTGAATAATATGATTCTATAGCTGTATCTCATTTCTGTAGTTTGATTATGGTGCTGCCTCTTGTTCTGCAGTGCGGTTCAGGGAAAGGAAAAGAAGAGGTAGTTCAGTCAAGCGCTTGCGGTTTTTAGGTATATTCTAGCAGTACTGTTAATCAATTACTACATTTATGCTTATTTTGCAATAATTTGATATGGTTTTGATGATTCAAATATCCATTTTTTTCTCACACTAAATGAGGTGTTATGTATAAATTACAATACTAACTTCTACAATTCACAGATTTCCTGTCTTGGTCCTGACACATAATTAATTCTTAGATGCTTTGCAATGACAATTTTTTTTTGGTTATAAGTGTAGACACAAGCGGTGAAGATGAAGTAGAGTTGCTTAGGGCTTCAGTTGATTTTCTCGTGGAGCTGTGTAACACTGTATGTCCTGGTTAAAACACATTTCTTGCTTTTTACTTGATTTTTCTTTCTATTCCAATAGTTCGTGAATATATCCGAACTCTTCCATTTTCTCTTTAACATTGATATTGGGGAAGTTCTTTTCGACCAAGAATATTGAATAGTTGAATGTGGAAAAGTAAGATGAAAGTTCTTTAAAAATAGAAGCAAAATTCTTGACTAACTTTTTTTAATCTTTCAAATTTCAGTTGGGCTTTTAAATGATCCTAACATTTGGTTTATTTTTTATTTTCAGGTGGAAGAGGCTAATTTCACAAACTGGTCACACCAAGCGGTGGACTTTGTTTTAGGTACTCATGAAGCCTACATAGTGTCTTGGAAGAGGAAATAGGATTTATTCATAGGTTAATTGGCATATAGTATGTGATAATGATTGAGGAACTTTGACGTGGAGAGACCCGTGATCAAACTTGTATAGATTATATTCATTTCACACGCTTAAGTTGAATTGGATATAACCTGATATTTATATATTTTCAATTGTATATTATATTGGTATAATAAGTTTAGATTTCAAAAGGAAGAAAGAGCTAGTTGTCCGTACATGTGGATAATATAGTTTTAGCCCCAATGTACCTATATGGGTTCTGAGTTCCAATTAAATTTGGCACAATAGTTTCTCTGGGCAGCAGAAGCACCTTTGTAATTGCCGTTGGTATGCTTGAGGGCATAACCAGTTTTGTGATCTAAAAACTGTTTGAAGTGTTCATTACCCATTTGCTTGCATAAAATGTTGATAGAGTAATTAATGGAGTTGTTTTTTAAAATACTTCACTTATTACGCTTTTATGTAGTTGAGAACTGGGCAATACCTTGCCACCAATATCTATTTAAGCTTATCCCTTATTGCCAACCTTTCTTTCTTTATTTCTTGAAGCTTCTGTTAGGAGCCGATTCTCAATAGGGAACACCATTGAACCCGTTGAAGGAATTGTCAATGGCTTAGTTGTTCATTTGACAAGAAGGATGTGTACCCCTTCAAGAGATGGTAAGTACTTGGTTCTAGATTCAACTTGTCCAAACTATCAGTGATTATCTGCTTCAAGTGATTAGTTGCTGCATTATCTGCTTTATGAACGCAACAAGCCGACTATTAGGCTCTCTCATAACTTGCCATGATCAAATATCTGTCTGTCTGTCCTCAACATTTTGCTTCAGGGTCACAAGGTATTGACAGTGATGCCCAATTTTTAGTTCAACACTTGATTCGTAGACTGGGAAGTGTACCCTACATTGGACAGCGAGCAGTGCTGTCAATTTCTCAGAGAATTTCTGTACTGGCGGAAAGTTTGCTGTTCACGGATCCTTTCAACGAGACTTTCCCTGACATGCATGGTTGTATGTTCATAATGTATGTATTGTACATCAGCGTACAGTAGGAACCATGATAAATGATGTTTCTGATCAATTTTGTTCTAATCATCAAAACCCTTACTTTAGCTTGGATATATTGTTTGGCTATAATAATACCATTTGCCTCTGCATTTCATGGCTCCATAGGCAAACTAGATTTGAGCATCTCATTTTCACAGGGAACTTCATAATGGTGGAAAAATCTCATTTTGATCTTTTAACCAACGAGTTCTCCACATTACTTGGACCTTTATTTCTATGCTCAAATACAAGCATGTAACCATGAGGCTTTACTCATGCCTAATAAACAGCATGCCCCTCATACCTTTCTGCTGCTAAATGCTTTATTTGGAAACAGAACTGCTCTGCTGTGTCAACTTTCAAGCACTTCATTTACTTGCAATTGCAATTCATGTACAATTCCAATGTTCATCATAGGGTAGATAATATATATTTAATACATTTGGCATGATTTTCTAAGGTGATTGTTTTGACTTGTTTACCCGGCTGACAATTGACAGGATCCAACTTATAGATTTCTTGGTATCAGATTACTTAGTGACATGGTCAAAAGATGAAGCTTTTGAACAAAGTATGTTTCACTCTTTTCATTTACTTGTCTTAATTTTCTTTTGGTGTTTTGCACAACCATCTTGTCCTTGAGTCTACTGATTCTTATCTATTGCAGC
This sequence comes from Geranium brycei, assembly GCA_036897365.1. Taxonomy (NCBI): domain Eukaryota; kingdom Viridiplantae; phylum Streptophyta; class Magnoliopsida; order Geraniales; family Geraniaceae; genus Geranium; species Geranium brycei. Next base: position 20,165 of record JAYMTP010001000.1, on the reverse strand, counting down.
TCTACACATAATTTGTAACCATCTCCTTGACATTCCATACCTTGTATATTGGTTGCATTTGATGGCAAGCCATAATTTGAGTACATCTAGTAAAGGTGTCTATGAATTCAGAAAGTGGAAATGATATGTGATGATAAAATTTCAGTGCTCTTTGAAGAGTGGGTGGCATCGGTTCTCCATGTCCGGAAAGCTTTAGAACTTCTGGAGAACAGAAATGGGCTTTATGTGCTATACATGGATCGAGTCATTGGGGAATTGGCCAAAGGAGTGGGTCGTGTTTCACCACTGCAGAAGCTCAGCCCAGATACTCTCAGTAATCTGTTTCAATAACAACATCTCTGCGCACTCATTGAGTAACGTAAGTGGCATGCTAGAAAGGATTTTGTTTGTGATATGAACTTTGTTCTATTCTATTCTAGAAATGACAAGATAGAAGAAATAATCACCAATGCATTGATTAAATATTTCAATCAATTTTCCATCTCTTGTTCTATCAAATATCTCGAAGCTGCTGTGACTGCTTTGTTTCTTTTAAGAGGCCAAAAATTGCCAACTTTTCAGTGCACTCAGTTGGGTAGAGTTCATTTGAATTTTTTTATCAGCAATAATGTGTGTGTGAGGATTGAGATAGAGTTAATTTGGATTGACAAAAACATAGGAGGGATTTATTTTGTTGTTTTTATCTTCATGTGCCCTACTGTTTCCCAAAGAACATTACAGAGTCTTGCATTTATGTTCTGGTTGTACTTATTTACTTGTAGTGGCTCTCATATCACGAAACTGACCTCATATATGCATCTGCATCAACATCAGCAACAAATGCATTATAAAGACTTGCCCACTTGTGAGGGCATTAGTGACATTAGACTTATACCATCATTATCATTGGTAATTTAGTTTCTCGTAGAATTATTAAAAAAGGGGACTAGGTAAAAAGTTCTCACCTTACACGCAAATCTCTAAATGGTCGACTAGACTTTTTCAAATTACTAGAACTTTGCATTGTTTGTACTCTTATTCTGGCATGGAATCTTGGATTTCTTGGATGGTTGGGTGGGCAATAGAGAGACCCTTCCTTTAGTGTTCCTTGGGTCTTAAAACATAACATTTGTGTTGGTCTAGCCTAACCTTATCTCTTGGTTTATATAGGACAAGGGGCACCACAAGCACCACTATACCTCTCTCTCACTGAGTAAACGTTTTGATAGCCTCTCTGTTGACACAATACGCACTTGGTTTGCAGGTATGGGTGAAAGGAGATTTGTGTTGTTGCTTACCTTGGCAACCTTGCTTCTGGTGCTTCCAAGTTCAGCCCATGAAGATCATTCTCATTTTCTGCAACCGGGGAAACAACAGGCTCCCATTTTATCTGAGACCCGAAAGCTTGCAATCCAGATGAAAAGGGTTGGCGGGACTCGGTCTGCGCCTGCTAGGGGGACTAGTTTTGTGCCTGTTAGGGGGCCTCGGTTTGTGCCTGTTAGGGGGACTCCGTTTGTGCCCACTGCCACCACTGGAGGCCGTCACAGTTCATCTTCTTCAGCCATGGGAATGGGAATTCACTCATCTGTGGGTCTCACATTGCATCTGTTTTTGGTTCCGCCCTTATACTCGCTATTTTCTTGCTATAGTATGCTAAACTAAAGCTGCATGTAGCTGGTTTTGGTTTCACTAGTTATAGTCTCTATTTTAGTTTGGTGGTGGTGGTGAACTCTGTAGATCCCAACAACTTTCGTTACGTACTTTGTGATGTCAGAGAAAGATAATTGATATGGTTCCCCGTGTGAAATGTGAATTTCTGATCTCTTCTCAAATGCTTGCTCCCGGATTAAACCTAGTTTCTTTCATGTTTGTCTTTTACTCCACTATCCCATAACTATTTTAGTGATCAAATCATATATTAAAAGTTGTCATTTCATTGAAAAATCAATTTGAAATTTTCATCTCAAGTATGTTTTTTCTCTGATTTTTAGTTTAGTATTAAAATAGAACAATTATTTTATTTTTTTGCAGTAAATTATCACTAGAAGTTTAGTTTTGTTATCAAGGGTAGTCACAATGTCAATTATCAATTAAATATAAAAAAATTTAAAATTAGATAATATCATCAATGTGTCAAATCAGAAAATTTCTGAAAAATTAAGCCAAAACGACAAACACTTTCACTAAAAATCGAAGGAAAACCAAAATGAACCATGTAAAAATTGTGAATTCAAGTACAAGAAGAAAGGGGGCAAGAAAGGGATGAGAGAGCTAAAGAGGAGGAGGTTTGGAAGTGTGAGGAGAGAGAAGGAGAAAGGGAGAAAAACCCCATGTTTTTTTAAATTTATATGACAAGCATGATACTTTAGTTATTTTATACTCAAAACTATGTGTACTTAAAGTGAGAAAAATAACATAATTGTATGAAAATGGAATTATCCTTTCAAAAATATGATAATAATATCCAATCTCAATTGATGATAAAATAAATTTCAATAATTACTCTCCCTCAAAACTATTCGAAAAATATTCCTATCCCTCTCACTTGGATTCGATTTCAAGATTTTTTCATTGAAAGTGTGAGTTTAAAATTATATTATGAACAATTAGAAAAACTCTTTTCATCTTTTAGTAATATTATATTTAACTGAAAGTGTGAACCTAAAATAGTTGGCATGTCCCATAAAAAACTTGATAATATATTAATGGAAAAATGTCAGCTGATTACACCTAAAATAATTTTTGGACTTAGCAGGCACCCTAATTTTAGAGAACTTTACACCGTCAGTCATTCCGTTCATTTTTATTAAAGTCTTGTTAAATTTTGAGGTTAAAAAAAAAATCATTGTAACATTTTAAATTTTTAAAATGTGTCATTTTGAACTCTCTCTCCTTGGTCCTTCTCTCCATCACATGTACCAAAATAGTTGTGATTTAAGTAAGTTTAGATCTAAACCCTTCCGTTTTATGTTACTGTTGGGTGAGATCTACCGATTTATTGGTGTGAGTTTGTATGATTTTTGGAGTTCCAAATTTAAACGGTATAATTTTCACACACAAAATAGTGCGATGAGCCAGTGTAGAGCTTGTGTGGATCAGCGACACTCCGCAGGCAGCGGCCATGGCCATCTCCTCCTCCTCCGAGAGGAATCGACGCGTCCAGGGCTCGATTCACCGACTCGCCTTTTCGGGCCATATAGCTCTTGAAATCGAACTCGACCTTTGACTAAGACTCCTCTTTTGGGGTTTCAATGCTCTCGTCGGCAGTGAGAACCGCCGGCACGGAGAGATTCCGGCAGGACCACCTGATGGGTCGGCGTCACTCCGGCGATGAAGACGGAAAGGACAACCTCTTTGGGGGTTGGACCAAAACGATTCACCACAGGACATGACTGAACCCAAGTACCCAAATTCAAGGAACACGTCGTTTTTTTTCCCTCTGATTTGGGGCTTGGTGGGTCTAATTTTTTAGAGTCTAGCAAAGCTTTGAGCTTTAATGAAAATAAAATCAATACAAAGAATATGGATGCTCGAGAGCTAATGAACCATTTCCAATTTCGGCAGTAAAATCAATGTATAGAGAAAGAAGACAAAACGAAGGTGATAAGAATTTCGTAATTTCAGCTTGTATTATTCATGGACAAATACATGTGTATGCCGATTAATTCCTTTTTATCCATTCTTTCTCAATTTTTCAACCCATAACCATTTCTATAAATTCAAAAATCAAACAAGCTCACAATAATAAATCAGTAGATCTTCCTGGTAACGCAAAACGGAAGGATTCATGTCCGAAAGGGGCACATTTTAAAAATTTAGAATACTTACAGGTGTATTTTAGTCTTTTTAACTTCAAAATTTAATAGACTTTAATGAAAATACACGAAATGACTGACGGTGCTAAATTCTCTAAAATAAAGTGCCTGCATAGTTAAAAAATATTTAGGTCCCTAAATTAATTAATCTATATTATGCAAATGACGGTATCAATTTTAAATTTCCTCCGCCACTGCAACTTCAAATTGTATTGCAAGCTGTAATTAATTAACATAGAACCCAACCTCATTAATTTGACCAAAGACTCACACCCTTGTTATCTTTATTAAACTTGCTGTTTCCGGAATATAGCCAATTGCCACAACCACCCTTTACAATTTGTCTCTCTTAATTTATAGAACGACAAAAGAGGGCATTCATTCATGAATTTCATATATCTTACATTTTCTTTAAAAAGATCAATCATTTTCTTAATTATTTATCAATGATTGATCAATCATTTTCTTAATTATTTATCAATAAAACCATACGCATCCCTCCCAATAATAATTGAATAACAAGTGTGAAATTCAACTGTTGAGTGAAACCATAAGATTTCATGTTTTAAATTTATAAATTCTTAAAAAATAGTAATATTTCCTAAACTTAAATTACCCTGAATGATTGAATTGTAATCCTTTAAACATCATTAATTTCTATATATAGTATTTTAACCCAAAAAATATTTATAACAATTTTTTATAAATATTTGGGATAATTAAATTTACTGCACCATATTTGTTTTACAATAAATTACACATAATTTTAAAGTTGTTTTCAAACACCTAAACTTAACTTTTCACAATTTGCTCTAACCTTGTAAAAATTTAGATAGAATTTTATTTTTATTTTAAAAAAATGACAAAAATACTCCAGTATCATATTCTTTTTCAAAATTATCTAATTATTCCTTTCTCTTTTTTTTTCTTTTTTGAACCCTTTGCAACCTCCAATTGCAAAATCTTGGAGCCTTTGACATCAAAATTGACATTGGGGGATAGATTTCCAAATTCAAATTTCATATGGCTTTCTACTGTAGAGCTCTAGCATACCAAGACAACAACACTAGACTGCCATGTTTCTTTCGGTACAATGATAAATTAAAATGAACATGTTGCAAGTAATTTTCTAGAATTCAACATGATCAGTTCTTAAAAGCTTACAGCTTCATGTCTTAAACAGTCTACTAATAAATGTGCCCACCAAACAAGATTCTCTCTCAGATCTACTAATAAATACCCACCAAATAGAACAACAACCACATTAATTAGGGTGCTATAATTCTCTTGGGTTTCTTGAAGGAATTTAAAAGAGGAAAAAATAAGACGGAAAGAGGGGTTGGTCTATGAGAATTGAAAGCAACAAGTTTAGTTGGAAACAAGGATTCATAATTGGCATTCATTTCCTGAGAATCAGCTTTGAAGGTTTTATGTAATTTCATAATGACTAATTGCCCTAGTTTGACTGAAAGTCACCTTTGAAAGGCTTCAATTGAGCAATTTAGGGTTTAGGATATATTAATTTAAGAAATTTGAGATATATGTTCTGCAATTTAGCAATTTTGGGGTTAATTAGTGTATATGAAAAATGGCAAGCTAATGAGGAAGCTTCAACTTTGGGGTCATCGGAGAGAATGACCTCTCTTTAAATATTAAAGAGATAATGACAATTTACTATACCTAGTTAAACTCATTTTACATTCACAATACTTATTTTAAAAGTTTAACAGTCGAGTCACCTAATTACATTTTTGTTACAATTTGCTCTAACATCAATTAATTTTAGATGGAAAATTGTATTAAATTATAAAATGTCTAAAATACTCTGGACTATTCATTAAATTCTTAAATATGTACTATTGCCCAATTTCTTCATGTTTTTTTATTTTGTTTTTGTTTAATATTCATGCAAACACAAGAGAAAGAGTCCAACTCAACTAGAGATTGAACAAAATTCATTTATGAGCATACAGATATATTAGCCCATTTATAACATCCAAATCAATTCATCACAGTCCATCTATAAACTAAATTGAACCAAACCCACAAAATTGCTCTCGAAGCTAACAAAATCTTTACGACTAATCCAAATCTGGTCGGTATGCTTTTGGCAGCCAAGAGGCTCGTCGACACTAAGAATTAAAGCTACTTTCCCTCCGTCGGCTTAAAGAGACCTTTTCTATTACAATACCCTAATTAATGGTTGGACCCCTTTACAATTTACCATTTTTATTATAAAAACTTAACAATGGAGTTGCGTATTGATATTTTTTTTACAATTTGCTCATTTTCGTCCAATTTAACTAAGTTTGCTGTTAAATCTTTTTGAAATGGAAAAAATTCCCTCCCCCCACTTCTCTCTCTTCCCAGTCCTTTTTTCTCTCTTTTTAATTAGGGTATTTTAGACATTTCAAATTTTTATAAATATTTTATTTCAAATTTAATAGAGTGTAACAAAATAATAATCAGGTGAGCTCGGAATTTTTTAAAAAATTAGATATAATTACTTGTAAAATAAGTCACGATAAGTGCAGCAAAGTAAACTACAATTTAAGATGTCAAATACAATATGTGATAAAATGAAGGGATAATGACAATTTAATTTACTATACCTAACTATCCTGAAATGACACTTTCATACCGTACCTGTTTTTATTGACAACTTACCCCAAAATGTCAAAAATACCTAACTACCCCTGGTTGAAGCAGTTCAATTTGAGCAATCTCTAGTTCAACACGGTCCATTAAATCAGTTCAAATTAAAACTCTAAATTGAACAGGTTCAAATTAAAAATTAATTATAATAATATAAAATTGATTTATTAAATCAACTAAAACAGAGAAGAGAAGGCTCTGGTAGGTTCACGAAACTCCAGAGATTCTCCGACGAGGCTTCGGCAAAGCATATATGGACGGAGGAGGTGCAAATCGACAAAACCCAATTGGCGATGCTGCAACTGAGTTTCTCTGCTCATCTGCTCCAGCAAATCGTGCATATCGTCAGACCCAGATGGGTACTCTTCCGACTCTGTCGCGGACGCATACCCAAAACAGATGGTGTGAGAAATTCGACGAATACCTAGAACTATGCGGGAAAGTGGAAACAAAATTTGGAGAAGACGGAGGAGCGAGCCACCTAAAAATTGAATCGGATCGATAAATTGACAAAACCCACTTCGATTTGCACATCCTTGAAATCAAAAGTCACCCCGATTCAATTTTTTTCGATTTCGTCTCCAATTGGGCCATTCAGTTTTTTGGATCCCGTCTCTGTAACTCTGCGAATTGGAGCACCTCCTTATCTATAACTCTGATATTGGGGCACCTTCTCATATGTAGATTGAATAAAAATTAATTATTTTAAGGATAATTGTTGTTCTTGTCGTGAGTTTTTTTCAATCCAACAAAGTCAACTTCTGGGTCATGTCCATTTGCACCTCTCCCGTTCCGATAAGCTTTGTCGGAGAATCTCCGGAGCTTCGCGAACGAACCAAAGCCTCTCTGTTCTGTGTTTTCAGTTGGTTTTTTATTTAGTTTGTTAAAAGACCTCTGACATGAAAATCAAATCCAGAGAGAGGGTGGAGAGTGAGAGATCAGAGGGCATTTTTAGAAAATTTAAAAGCCATTGGTTTTAGACAAACTTTAATTTGAACCGATTCAATTTTAGGTTTTAATGTGAATGAATTCAATTCTGAGTTTTAATCTGAACCGGTTCATTGTTCATTGTAGTTTTTAAAAATTTAAAAGTCACTAAAGGTCATTTTATCATAGGTTGTCACAAAAAATTGTTGTATCCAAAAAAGAGAGAAAATTGATTAGACTATGAAATTGTAATTTCACGATAGTTAGGTGTAACAAAATGTCATTATTCCTAAATTGAAAGAGTTCATACAAGAAAGATAAATGATTAAAAAAGTCGTAAAAAACAAAAGTTACCAAAAAAATATTTTATCATTGCAACACATTTGATTAAATGGGGACCACCAAGCACCAATCCCACCCGTCTCTCGTGAGTAGGATTATAAAATCATGCATCAAATAAAGTATATAACAAAGTGTGGCTACCTTCTATACACATGATACTTAGAGATAAGGTTATCTCAACCTTCTCATCCTTCTTACCTTACTCAAACAAACTCTTCTCTTCTTCTGTTCTGTTCTGTTCTGCACTCACAATTCACAAGGTAAGCTTTTACTCATATTTTCTAGTATATATTTGTGATCAAAATGGATTTGCCATTTCTCTTCATCATTGGTAATATTGCTATGTTGGATAAGATGAGTAAATCAAGGGTTGTGGATTAAGTGGCTATGAGGTCATTATTTCTAAGCCTCACATATATATAAGTTTAAGAAATGTTGTTGGCATTTTAGGTGGTGTGAAGATGAAAGTAGAGATTATGGAGTCAAGCATAGTGCGCCCAGTCGAGGACACACCCAAGCATCACCTATGGCTCTCTAACATTGATCTTTTGGTGCCCAGAGTTCACGTTCCCACCGTCTACTTCTACAACTCAAATGGCCGTCCCGATTTTTTTGAAGCCAAAGTCCTCATGGAGGCTATGGCCAAACTTGTTGTACCATTCTACCCTGTTGCTGGCAGGTTGGGGAGTGACGAATCCGGAAGAATCCAAATAAACTGCAACGGAGAGGGCGTCCTATTCGTTCAAGCCCGAACTGATTCTAGTTTACAAGACTTTGGTGACTTCACTCCAGACTCTGATGAAATGAAGCATCTCATTCCGTATGTTGATTATTCAACCAATATCTCTTCATATCCACTCCTCATGCTTCAGGTAATCAAACACCTCTTGAACTAATCTTGCATTGCATCGCATCTTCATCTTCTTGATTCATTCGCGTAGTAGGTGACATATCTCATGTGCGGAGGAGTATGCCTTGGCGTAGGGTGGCACCATATGCTATTTGATGGAACTTGTGCTATTCCCTTCATCAATATGTGGTCGGACATGGCGCGAGGACTCTCCATCACCATCACCGCCTCCCCATTCATTGACCGAGCCATTCTCAAAGCTCGAGACCCTCCCACTTCCAAATTCAACCATACTGAATACCACAAACCCCCTTCCATGAACATCCCTCCCCTTGATGAAGAAGCAACTTCCACATCCACAGCTATCTTCAAAATCAGTATTGATCAGCTAAATTTCCTAAAGGCCAAGACAAATAGTCTGACAACTAATAATAAGTTTAGCACCTTCGAGGTCCTGACTGCGCACGTATGGCGCTGCATATGCAAATCGCGCAATCTTGCTGACGATCAGGCAACTGCGTTGTACATCCCCACGGACGGGAGGCGTAGGATGCGCCCTCCCCTCCCACCCGGATGCTTTGCCAATGTGGTATTTGCAAACAACTTGGTAGCCTTGTCCGGTGAGGTTAAGGTGAAACCATTGGCAGACACGGCGGGGAGGATTCATGAAGCCATCAGGAGGAGGGATGATGAGTACCTGAGGTCGAGCATAGACTACTTGGAAGTGCAGGCTGATCTTGGTGCCCTGAGGCGGGGCGCCGATACGTTTGCATGCCCCAACCTGAATGTCAGCAGCTGGATGCGTATGCCTATATATGATGCTGATTTCGGGTGGGGCGGGCCTGTACACGCAGGGGTTGCCAGCGTGGTTTATGAAGGTAACATGTTTGTTCTGCCCGCTTCGACCAAAGATGGCAGCTTGTCACTTGCTCTTTGTTTACAGACCCATCACATGGAACGCTTCCGAACCTGCTTTTATGATTTCTAATTGTTGCTACTACGTACACTAGTACATACTTCTCATTTATCTCTCTGTTTTCAATAAGGTACTTACATTTGCTGACGAAAATAATAAGTTGAATAAAAGCTGTTGTTTTCTCGAACTAATCCAAGGAAATTCCAAGATGGTCTGAGATACTATGTTTAGACAGACTGAGAGGATCCATTTGATGTGAGACCCCACATGTGGGTTAAGATGAACCTTTTATTTATGTGAGAGTTCAGGTCCTTCACAAATTCTGCTATCGTATTGACTTAAATTCTGAAGTTGATAGGTGAGGACTTCAAGATGATTTCAACTTACAACTCAATGACCAAAAAATCATGTTTCTTGTTCTACGTGTATAGTCTCATGTAAATGAATAAGGTCGCGCATAATCTCGGGGTATCCAGCTATCGGTTGAAGCCTTTATGCAAACGTGACAACAACACAAAGTATTGTAAGATTAAAATCACTTCCTTAACAATGAGTTTGAATACATAGATTTGTACACTTAATTAAGTAGAGGGTCACACTTGGTGGAGCAGCAACGCTTCTGGCACTTACCTTGATCGCCTCCACGTTTGGGCGTAGGCTTAGAAGATATGTCGGTAGTAGTGGTTCCTCGCAAGAGTAACATGCTGTTGAAGGTGACGAGCAAGCAAGTACCAACATCAGCCAGAACCGCTGCCCAGACAAGCGGGTGACCTGCAATAGCCAGGGCCAGTATAGCAGCCTTTGTAGATATCGACAACACTATGTTCTCTATCACTTTCCTCTTTGTCTTCCTCGCGATCTTGACAGCGCTCGGGATCTTCCTTATGTCATTGGACAAGAGAATCATGTTCCCTGTCTCCATGGCTAGTGCACATCCTGAAACTCCCATAGAGATGCCAATGTCTGCTGTCGCGAGTGCAGGGGCATCATTTACTCCGTCTCCAACCATGCCTACCGATCCTTCTTCCTTCTTCAACTCTCCTATGATCGCCGCCTTGTCTTCCGGTAGGAGCTCTGAGTGGACTATGTCAATACCATTCCCAAGCTGCATTGCATATAACACTGAACTCTCATTTCATTGTTCCACAAGGGGTGCATATATTATATTGGGAAACTGCAAAAAATATATCATGTCGTGACACTTTTACAAAAGGGTGTTGCATTGTTTATTAGTGATGAAAGTGTGTTGTGTCTGATTTTTTTGTAAAAAGTGTAATTTTTTATGTATATGACGAAATTACCTTTGAAATTAAAAATTATTTTATGAAAAAATAAATATTTTATGTTTCATCTTTCAACTAATATTTGTATAATCAAATTTTGTAATTAAATTTTCAAGTTAAAATTATTTTTTTATAAATTCTTAATTTCACGGAGAATTTTGTCATTTTTATAAAATATACACATTTTGAAACATCGCCTTTTTTGTCAAAATGTCATATCATATGATACTTTTTGCAATTTTCATGGGTTTGGAGTGCCTTAGCCTGGGCGTGCATTGCTGCTGCATGACAATCTCCTGTAAGCATGGCGGTCTTGATCCCCAATAACTTGAGCTCTTCGATTGCCTCCAAAGCCCCAGTTCGGCAGGCATCAGAGAGTTTGAAAGTAGCAACAAGTGATGTCCCAAAATATACATACCCAACAGTCTGTCCTTCCCATTGACCACCTTCCAAGGTTGGAACTACATATTTATATAGTAAAAACAATGAATGATGCTACAGAGGTAGGGCACTATGAGCCTTGTTCTGAGAATTCTCACCTTGTGCGCAACCCGCTCTGGCAGCAATCCTTCTGTTGCCAATATAGACATCTTTCCCCTCAATTTGGCCGCAAATGCCTTCCCCGGGAAAGTTTTGGAACTCCTCCACGTTTTCGGGCTTTGGCTCTATGGAATATGACCTTCCATAATCAACAAGTGCATCTGCCATTGGATGGCTTGACTTACTCTCAATGCTTGAAACCCTATTCACAATCCATGTCATTTTACAACTTTCCTAAACACAGCTTTATTTCTCGAGTGGAGATATTTAAACAACTCACCAATAGAGCAGAGTGGTTAAGCTGATATGAGGATGGAGAGAGTGAAAATCTGTGACTACAAATTCGCCTCTTGTTATGGTGCCAGTCTTGTCGAACGCCATGATCTTGATATTAGCCAGAACTTCAAGATGTTCACCCCCCTTCACTAGGAGGCCTAACGTTGCTGCTTTTGAAAGTGCACAGAAAGTTGCAACGGGCGTGGAGAGAATGAGAGCACATGGACATGCACAAACCAGAACAACTAGTGCTAACTGGAACCAGTGGTCTAGATTGGGAAGCCTCAGTGCAAGTGGAACCGTGGCAACAGCAGCTGATATTATAACAACAGCTGAAACAACAAATACATTTCCCAAAACATATCAACACGAGCCAAGACTAAATATTGGTTTTCAATGTTGCCAGTGCTGTGGAAACTAACCTGGGGTGTAGTACTTGGCACATCTGTCTATCATCCTCTCAATCTTCGTCTTGTTGTTTTGAGCTTCTTCTACCAGCTTTGCCATTCTGGCCACCACGCGATCTTCCGCGAGAGCTGTTGTTTTCACTGTGATATAACCTGAAATTCAACAACCAAATTGAAGCATGGTGCCCTTTTTTGCCATACAAACATATGCTTTAGTCTTATTACCATTTAAATTGATGGTGCCAGCCAAGACAGCCGAGTCCTTCTGCTTTGAAACAGGGAAAGACTCTCCAGTTAGTATCTTCTCGTCTACTTCACACCTCCCTTCAACAACAATTCCATCAACGGGTATGACCTCACCAGCCTTGACAGCGACAATGGTGTTCACTTCCAACTCGTCAGCGTTCACTTCTTCTCCACTCTCGGCTATAACAGCTTTCTGAGGGGCTAAGCTCATAAGTGAGGACATAACAGCATTGGCCTGAGGCGGGGCAACAATTTTGGGAAATGGTTATCACTATCAGCATGTTTTTATGTAAGTTTCTTCATCAGTGAATTGTGGGCTAACCTTGTGGCTTGCCCTGGACTCGAGCCATTCTGCAATAGTGAACATGAAAACAATAGTGCCTGCCTCCAAATAATCCTGCATAGCCATGGTTCCAATCACTGTCAAAACATTAAACTCTTAGTAAAGAACAGTTATATATGCATATATGGTTCCAAACAGTACTGAAAGTAATAGTAATCAAGACACGTAATGATGAAATATACATAGGACGGTACCTGCAATGAGCATAAGAATATTGACATCGAGCCTGAGATTGCGTAGGGAGGCGAAACCTTTCCAGGCAATGTGAGGGATGCCGACAGCAACAGCAGCAACAGCAAGCCATCCCAGAGGATGATAAGCATATTTGAGGAAGGAGAGCAGAAGCAACACTCCACAAGCAACTGCATATGGGCTTGGCCACTTTTTCTTGTAATTGCTGCTTCCACTCACTCTCACATTTGCTTCTAGCCTTACTCCATTTAGAGCCTTCACTGTAACAACCAATCAACCATCATGCAAATGTCTAATACTCTAATCCTAATATTACTTGAATATTCTAACGTAACGTGTGTTGGTAATGGAACATGTGACCTCATGCTTATTATTTCATCCTAATATTATGCTTTATATAATTTAAGGCAATATTATAGAGGCAAGAATAATGAAATCAAGGGGAAAATTGATCTAGCTTTTTCATTAAATAAGACCCAGCTTCATATTCAAAACCAAAAGGAAAAAATGTGATTACCAATTTGAAGCTGTGAAGTGAGGAAATTGTCATGAACAACAATAACAGTTCTAGAAGGGACAATCACAGAAATTTCTTGAACTCCATGGAGGTGTTTTAGGACATTCTCAATCAGAGGAACCTCTGATGAGCAGCAGAGAGCTTGCACATCAAAGTAGCTTCTCTGCAACTTGTTGTTTTGCTCTGTGGCCATTGTTTACTCACAAACAAAATTCTGCATGTAGAAACATAATAAAACAAGGCTTTGATGATTAGCTTAATCCTATGTTTAATCTGGTTCCCAGATGGTCAAATGTGGACAAGATGATGTAAAACATTGAACAAAACCACCGAGACAACCAAATCAATATTGGTTGATACAAAAAAGAAAGAAAGATGAGAAGAGAAGAGAAGAGTTGTAGAAAGAGGGAAGCACCTTGTGACTTGTGAATAACGAAGGAATTGAGTTTGTGCTGAGGAGATTGAACAAGAGGCCATTCATGTAAGAAGTCAACTGTTTCAGGCATTACTATTCTGTAACCAATCTGCATCATTTTGCACATATTTTTTCTTATTTAAGAGATTTGTATTTTAATTCATGAAAGTTACATTATTTATATACCCTTGACTTTTAATTTTGTATAATAATACATACATGCAATACCACGTCTATGAAAGTGAACTTGCTCGATTATTAAATCAATATATTTCGAGTCATTCTCTAATACACAAAAAAAACATATATATTGATGAAAATGTCATATACCTCATCGTCATTATTTTTCACTTAGCACCCCTAAGTTTTTTAGATGTCTCCACTTGAGTTTTAAAAATTGCATGTACTGCTCTCCATTAACTTTTTGTGAACTTTGTTAACATTTTTTAAAATGACTTTAATACTCATGTATTAAAATTTAAAATAAATAATTAAAAATTATTTTGAACTTATTTTATTCTAATTATTTTTATAAATTAAATTAAAAAATTATTAAACATTTTTATAAAAATAAAAAACGATGTTTAAAAATGATTTTTAATAAAAAATGAAAAAACTAAGTTCAAAATAATTTTTTTTAATTTTTAATGTATGAGTATTTTCGACATTTCATGAAAGTAACACTATTTGGAGAGGAGTAAAGTGAAACTTTTGAAACTTAATTAAGTGAAAAATTAGGTATTGCCGACACACATGAAGTGTCTGCAATAACCAGTGAATGTGTCGCCGGTGTTGTAGCCGACACACATTTGTTGAAAACGTGTGTGTCGGTAGTACACACGTAAGTAAAGGGTACTGCCGACACAACATATGTCGCCCGTCGGGATAAAAAGAAAAGCATCGATGCATCGGGTGTGTATTATAATGCGTCGACAATTCGTGATCATTGCTGACGCGTACTAATGCACTTAACCGCAATTTTTTGGCCTCCCGTGTCTTGGCGCACATGATAGATGCAAACTTTGAACGGGATACTTATTCAGGCGCGTCTGTGTAAGGACTTCCTTGAGCGACGTAATCTTTGGGGTGGTCTGTGCTCCGTAGTCCCATTAAATTATCGGGTCTTGTTTCGGTATGAGTGCTTCTCTCGTAGCCATCTACGGTGTCCGAGATATGACACTTTGCCATGATCGTACGTATCCTCGAGGTTGTCAAGGCAAATGGAGTATGCCTTATACCCATTGTCATGAATTCCTCCCAACATTCCCAACCTCGGATAGTCGCTTATAGTTAGAATCGAAAGAATCCTCGTCGTGCACAGAACAATCGATCGAAAGTTGGAATCGACCCGAACCTTGTAAAAACATGTAAAATGTTAATATTTACATGAAACAAAAATCAAAATCTTGGCTAATCACTTGCCCCTACACATGACTAACCAAAGCCATCATACACCGTGATACTCACATATGGCTTGTACGAGCATGTTAGTGGTGAAAAACTCTAATCACCTATGTAGACAACCGTGTTACTTCAAGTCGTAGGATTACACGCACAATCATGACCTAGATGATAAATAATTGACTTGCAATAAAATTGTATGCTATTATCATCCAACGTCACAGTTCAACCCACTTCATCACAAGTGTGCCCACATGTTGGTATAGACATTTCATGTCAAGTAGCATGAGACTCACTAATTCTATATCATTAACATCTCATATTAATCATAGATACAAACAGAGGTGATGGTATATGGATTTTTAATTCCCAACGACATATCCTATGACAATGAATAATTTCAAAGTATTCTTAAAGGAAATCGTCACTCATATTTTTAACACTTAAAAATGATTACTTTACCCGAAATACTTTTGGACTGTATTCTAGTGTAATGAACATTTCATATAAAAAAAGAACATATATTGCCAAAAGGGATAATACATACAATATGCATGCAAAAGCAATGCTATATGGCATACTTTACTAACAATAACTGACCTACTGAAACAAGATTAAGAGATAATTTTATGACTAAAGGGTGCAAGATAACGATACTTATGGTGTCGACACGATACCAAAGTGAGTAGCAGATATGAATGAGTTATCAGTAGTACGAATAATGAGAGAATTTGATATATGCTCAGCATACAAAAATAAGGACGAATTAAGGATCATGTTATAGGAAATATGCACTAGGTCAATTGTATTTCTCGTATTTATATCATCGTTTATCAGCAATAAAACATAACTTTTATTATCATGGTGTTATGGTAATAAGTTGAGTATTTAATTTCGTATGAGTTCATCATGTGTGGAATCACTGATAGTAGAACCCTTAGACTCAATTAGAAATTATACTCAACGGTCTCTGATCAACGCATTCTTGCGACCATTATGAGGTTGACTGATAATCCCATTTTACTGATCATGGGTTAAGGTTACTAAATCAAATCATAGATTACATTGAGAAATGATATTGGACGACATGTCCTGAGCATACGACATAGATCAAGTAATGAGCATATCTCATTGTCGTATTATTATATAATTCTTAGACTTTGGAGTCTCCATTGATTTCTATATAGCCACTTTCATAGTTTGACATGCTCATCTACTTTATAAATAAGGATGACGTCTCTATACCCAAAGTTCATTCAAGATATCTAGAGACAAAGGAATTGTGATAGTTACAACAAAAGGTTAAGTCGAATCATTGATCATCATGAATATTGAATTTATCATAATGTCTTGCTAGATGCCACTTATGATAAATGAGCGAAATAGAGATTTTGTTTCATTGTCAATATTACATGAGCCTACAGAGTCACACACAAAGAGCGAGCATGAAGCAACATGGGCTTTTGAAAGCCATATTGAATAAATGAAAATATACACATTAATTATATCAGGAATATAATAAATATGAGGTGTAAATTTCGAATTAGGGAATTCGAAAATATAAGGGTATAATTCGGATCACAAGTTTGAATAGAATAAAGGAAATTTCGAATTAAGGAATTCGAAACTAATTAGGATTTATTTTCGAAAAAAATCCGAACCCTAGGTGTATAAATACATCTCTTTGGGAACAATTTAGCCCTAGTATTTTCGAAAACATTCAAAAACAGAGTTTGACGTCGACGTTTTGAGTGTTGCGGATTGGGGGTGACGTCGAGTTGAGACGTCGGATCGGAGGTCCGAGAGTGATGCCAAAACTGTGATTTCTAGGGAACATACTCAAGAGAAACCAAAGCAGACTATGTTACCGTATTGGCGAATGAATGCCCTAAAATCTATAGGGTTTGGGTTCATGTTTGTGTTTTAATTTCACGAATTTTGACCGGTTAGCTCACATAGGAACGGACACAAACACAATAGTACAAAACTATACCCACGCGCTACTCGAGGAATCAGGATATTCTCGTTGTCTCCGTCCGCAACTGTATCGCATCGCAAGCTCTTCACTGCGATGGGCAACACATCGTCGATGCTCACTCAATACGACATTGAAGAGGTCCAAGAGCACTGCAACCACACCTGTAATTCAACCACTTCCTTGCCTTGACTTGACTTTTCTCTCATCTCGGTCTCCTTGTAATTGACGACGCCCTTTAATTTGTTGCAGTTTCCCAGCAGGAGATTGTGTCGCTGTACCAGAGGTTCTGTCAGCTCGATCGCAATGGTTGCGGATTCATCTCATCGGACGAGTTCCTGTCCGTGCCCGAATTCGCTGTCAATCCTCTTTCACTGGTCTCTTTTTGTCTCTCTCCTCTATTTAATCGAATCTGAAATGGAATACTGAGATGAGATCAGGGTTGATTTACTTATATTTTGCTTCACATGCACTACGCATTCAATAATCGCTTTGCAGAATTTGTTGAGGATGGTGGATGGAATGAACTTTAAGGAATTTGTGGCATTCTTGTCTGCATTCAGTCCTTGCGCCACTATGCAGCAGAAAATTGAATGTAATTTCTCTTTGTTATATCTGTTGGATTCTAAAGTAACTTCTAGGCAACTTGATGTTGTGTCATGTGTGATTTCTCTCTAAGATCTGAACAATCATATTTGGTGCTTGCTGATCTTGCAGTTATTTTTAAGGTTTATGATTCGGATGGTAATGGGAAAGTAGGGTTCAACGACATGTTGGATGTTTTACGGGATTTGACGGGACAATTCATATCTGAACAACAGAGGGTGGTTAGTTTCTACCTTGTTTCTTTACCCTCTACTTTCTCACTCGCAACATTCTGAGGATCAAAAGAAAATGAAGTCTCAACTGTTTGCTTTAGTGTTGTTTAACTTCTGCAAAGTTATGATCATGGTCCATATTAAGTCATATTGTTTGTAATACTAAGTTAAATAGATATTTCTCTATACTAGGTAGTCAATGATGTATAATGTTGTATATTGTTTTAAAGTTATGATGATCCTCTGGTATCTCTTAATAGCGAAACACAGAACTGTTGGTCCTCCATATCTTCGGAGCCAATCTCTCAAATGTACTATTCTAGAAAATGAATTTTTATTCCTTTTCCGCTCTCCCTATGGGGGCCCATATCATCTATATAAAATGTATCAGCTCGAGACTTCTGCGCATGGATGACCCATCATACTTGAAGAAATTTTAAGCAGTGTCCTAGATAAATTATTTGTGAAGTTTTCAATACCTTTTATTGGCAGTGGATTTAGAAAGATTGAAAAAACTGACTAAACTTGTAGAGTATATTGTGCTTAATCTGGAGATAGGATACCTGTGATGGTGATATACAAAGATTCTGATCATAATAAATGGTAATATTCTTGACCATTCCAAAGGTTTAGTCTTCTCGTCAGAGCTCATTTAATTATTTCTTGGGGGGATCTAGGAATTGAAACTTTAATTTTGATATCCGTCACACTTGACTAGTAATAAAAGAGGGTGGATAATGTAAAATTTTAAATCCAAGTTTCTGTCTACAAATAATTTCTCTCCCTCTTTTATATTCCACGCATTTTTAGATCATTGTATTGGACTAGATTTGGTGACTGATAGATACCTACTGAGATAATACCCGACCTGTAAATCAGGCAGGCTCATGGTATATATTTTTCATTTTCACTGATTTCTTGGGTTGAATTGTATTAAGTGATATATATTACATGACTGACTCATGTATCCACTCAGATGTTAATATTCGAACTATTAACATGCACCCTTGCACTGATATATTTTCTTTTTTCATGGATGAACTATTACTTCTTACAGCAAGTTCTATCCCAAGTCCTTGAGGAAGCAGGTTACACAAAGGACTGTATGTTAGTTCCATCTGACTTTGTAAAGGTACTGTCACAGTTTCACATCATGCTTACTTATACAGAATTGCATAGTTGAATGTTCTATCTTACTGTAATGTCATTGATAAGCATGTATCCAAATTTTTGTGTATCTCTTGTGATTTTTCCATGTCATCCACAGGCCAAATCTAGAATGATAGATTCTTGATAATCATAGGTAAAATTATAGGAATCTCCCCAAGTATCCATTTTTCTCATTCGACTCCGTAGGCTTAGAAACTCAAATTTTAAATATTCCAACTCTGAAATTTACTCATATGTCCCCTTTTGGCTTTGGTTACCTTATGTCCAAAATATTGCCCCCACAGACCAAACATTACCAAACCTATAGCTGCAAAGAAGGAAGAAGATGACTACACAAGACTGGACACCGACCATAATTGATCATAGGATCAAAAATGGGTTTAACGGTGATGAAGAGGGAGGGAGAAGAAGAAGAAAGGAAGATAAAGTAAAAAAGGGGGATAATATCATATTGTAGACTGGTTGTTGTTTTTTGAAAGCAAACCAATATTATATTCCAATATCCTCCCAAGGAGCACTTACAAGCACTAATACAAATACCACGAGGGCTCGCTCCTCGCTCCAACTCACCCGAGTTCTTCACGGCTCTATAAGCAATTATGCCCAGGCTTACATGATTTCAGACCGAGTGATGCGCACACCACACACTCCCAAAACGGAAAACTAACTAACCATTACCCGCACTAAACGTTAAACAAAACAAATAAACCCGAGAGGGTGAGCATACAAACAACTCGGAACATAAAAGACTACAAACCCCAAACGGGAACGGATCCGGTCACCACCGAGAACAGTCGAAAACGAGTCAGATCAGGAGAGGGAAACAGATCTGAGGTCGGAGCTTCCAGATCAAAAACCTCTCCGGTCTACCAACCTCGCTACCAAAAACCGACGCCGGAAAACCTTGGCCGCCGGCGAGACCACAGACAAACCGAGGAAAAGCCGGCGACGACCCTGCTATTCCCGGCAAGTCTCCACCGCTCAAAACCATCTCGGAGTCTGAACCACCCCATCTTTGCTGCACGAAGCCCACCGCCCAAACCACCACCAAAGACGACAGAGACAAGGACACAAGCTCCACACCGCCGATGCAAGTCT
>JAYMTP010000999.1:0-27187 GCA_036897365.1 Geranium brycei | reverse complement strand
GTAAATTAAGAAATAAAATGTATTTATAAGAACAAATCCATGAAATTGTAAAAAAATAAATCAGGAAATAAATTTAAATACAATTAACTAAATTAGATCTTATAAATAAGAAGGAAATAATTTAATGATGCAAAATACGAAACTGCCCTTATACTTGTGTTTAAAGACAAAATTAAATAGAAAGTTGTGTATGATTACACCAAATTGTCATTAATGAGTCAGCAAAAATCAAAACCATCCAAATATTCATCTAATAATCACAATTGATTCTCATTTTCTTATGTAAGTTGTCAGTTCTCACTTGATTACGCCCCATATATTCAAATCATTTTTACATTTTAATTAATCAATGTTAATTAATATTATGTGTAAAGAAAAAGAGAAAAGTAATTACCACATTTATTTAGGTTTCCAAGACACAACGAGAGGGTAGTTTTTGGCGATATCTTCATACATTGTTTCATTAATTAGCCCCATTTGTAGAGCATACTCGTTATATGAAGTTTTTTGGACATCGGGATTATTACATCTATTGTATTCAATATTTTACTTTGTGGTTCCACTGTTGATTAGAAATACTAATAACACTACTAAAATCAATCCTCTCACCTTTGTGTTAGTTAATTGCCCTACATAGAAAAGTAATAGAAGCATGTGTTGTTTTACTTGTACATGTGTGATTTTACAAGTATCTTCGTCACAACGTTAAAATGATAAAATTATGTTGTATACTATCACACTTTTGTAAGATGGTGCTATTACTTTGTCAATGACAAAATGTTGCTTGAACTTTGATTTTTAAGGATTAAGATTTTTATAAAATAGTTTTTTTAAGAAAAATTTAACTTAAAAATAGTATTATCAAAAAGTTAAATTACAAAATTTGATTATACAAATTGTAGTTAAAAGATATTTTCAGGGGGAAAAAAAATTTTAATATAATTTTTAAAATAATTCTTATAATGTGAAGGACAATTTCGTCATTTACACACACTTTGCACAGAAAATCACGTTCCGAAACACCTTTTTGCATGCACATTATACTGCATGTTGTTGCCATTTTCCCTTGAAAAAATAATAGTTATGGTATTTGACGTGGTTCTGAGTCTAAACTTTATCCAATCATATAACTTTTGGTGCAATGCCGTGAGTATGCCCTACGGATTCAAGATCTAACCTGGTCGGGCACGGACGGGTTTACTATGTCTCCCAACGTGTCTTTTGTGATTGACGGGGTTAAGGCACGAGAGTTGAGGAGCCATGGCCCCCTCAATTTTCTCAAGGTACCCAATGTCGGGCACATGGTGCCCGGAGACCAGCCCAAGGTGGCACAAGAGATGATCCAAAGGTGGATCAATGAGAAGCTGAAACTAATTACATAGTTATGTCTACTGTGGAAATGATGATCGAATTCTCTGTGTTATTGAGTGTGCTATGTTAAAAATTGTTCCTTTGTCAACACTTAAGTATATGAAACATGTATTTTTCAGCAATTTTTTTAATATTATTAATAGCACTCTGCAACCTGCGGTGCAATACACTAATTTATAAAATAGTTACACTGACACTTCACATAAATCCGAGCATGGTTTATTCAAAGTAACATTGTAATGATATAAATAATTTTATTTTTAGGCATTTAGATACAAACCTACAAACTTTCTTATTATTTAATAAAAGAAAGTGAAGTTGGAAATGGAGAATTTTTTAGACTTACAAAGCGATTCTTTTGTAGGGAAATTAAATTTCAAGCGGTATTTGAAACACCGATATTACTTCAGGCATCTCTGCAATGAAAAGAAACAATTAAAAACCATTAATTAATATATAAGTGTGAAATAAAAAGGGGAAAGTGTCCCTTACATCTCCCTAAATATAATATATTCTCATTTAACTTTTCTTGGACTAAAAACTCTTACTCTACTCCCTTAAGTTTTAAAACTTGCACTTTACCTCTTTTTGTTAATAATTTTAAAATTTTGTTAAATTTTTGAAAATTGACGAAAAGTCTCTTGTATTAAAAAATTTAAAATTAAATAAAATTTATTTTGAACTTATTTTTAAAATAAAAAATCATGTTAGTAGTATAAAAAGTATTTTTTTTAATTTTTTTTAATATTTAATATACGCATAATTTTTATTCTTTTTTTTACAAAACAAAATCAGAAAAAAAATTAAAATTAATAAAATTTTAAAAAACAATTAACAGGGTAAAGTGACTCCACTAATTATAGTTAGTCTTACTTTCTAATGACTCCGCCTCTGTTTCGTTGAGGAATGCTGAAAAAAAACTATAAGGACTGTCGATGTTGCCAAGTAATACATCTTTAGCCGGCCTGTTTCAATATATCATTTACATAATGAGTTTAGAGTGTTTAAATTTGCAGATCTTGATTAAAGCTGAATAAAATTTGCTGATTAAATATAATCTAAGATAATTTGTGTGAGTATAATTAATTACCTTCCTTTAACCACTTGCTCAAGTAAATGCCGGTGACACTTTTTAGATGTTGGTTTATAATTATATTGAGTGCAAGGCCTCGATGCATTCAGCTCAATTAAATACTCCTGAGACATATATAAAAGGAATGAATAATAAATATTAACCATATTATGTAATAATAATAATACATATTAGTTTATTGAAGTCGTCTTACCAATGCATCGACACTCACAATAGAAATAAATATTGTGGTCATTGCCAACAATAGCAAAATATTCAGGATCTTCATTTTATTGAATATTAATAATAATAACATAGTATGTGAATCTGTATTTTGTTTCTTGTTGCCTTTTGTTGGAGACAAGCGTATTTATAATGAAACAATTAACAACTTAAAAGCATGTTTATTACGTAAGTAAGTTATAGAGATGAAATATAACCTTCTTCTGTTTCTTTTTGAAACTAACCTTCTTCTGTTAGTACAATTAATATGGTAACCTTCAAATTAAATCATTCATCGTAATATGTATAACAGTTTATGCACGGTTTTATTTCCCATGTACATCACATTGGTGTCGTCAGGTAGGTGAATTATAGCCGGTGACTTTTTACCCATCTCGTCGGGTGGGTGCAGTTATCCTCGACGACACATAGCAATGCCGCGTTGAGTAGGTGAAGTCATCGGTCAATGGTGTTGGGGTCAACGGTCAACGCGTGTCACATAACCAGCGCGAAGACTGTTGCTCATCGGTTAGGTAAACGTTGTCAACGTAGTTTCCGTTGACCAGCAACGGGCCACACGCTAATCGGAAACAATCATATTACCTAGCCAACGGGACGTGGTCGGCTAGAATCGTTGACCATGAACGGTATAAAATTGACTACAAGAGGAAGTCGATCCTCACCTAGCCGGTTGCATGGGACTACAAGAGAAAGTTGATCCTCATTAACGGCGACCCAAACTTTAATGAGACAGAGAACGTTCGGTTTAAACCGGTGGTCACATCCGGACGAACGTTCGCCCAACCGCACAAACTTTTCGGCAGTTGCCTCTCGGCGAATCCCAAAAGGTTTGGGATGCACTAACAGTGAGTAATTTTTATTTTCATGCACATTAATTTCAGGTTTGACCGTTAATGCTTTTTACTATTGTAGCTGATTCTATAATACCAAGGAGTGCCACAACTCGTCCCACAGCAACAACGTATGTGGAAACGACACGTATCATCGTTTAATTGTCTTAGTTAAAGCTGATTTTGAGCTATGCAAACCATAACCAAACCATTTTCCCTAGTTTAAATCAATGACACGGTAATTGCCATGCAAATACAAGAAACTGAGCTGAAACAGTACCAGAAAAGCAAATAAAGGCACAGTCAATAATGCATAAACTACACACAATGCAGTTTAAGAACAAAAGTTAATGAAACAAGCCAATTCTTGGTAATCTGGACACAAAGTTACTATTACAAACTGCTGCACTCTAGAAAATCAAGAGTACATTACCATATTATATCACGTTTCGAAATCCGCTAAGAACAATATCTATATATAGGGCATACTGCTGAATTGCAGTTTGGTGTTATAACTAACTAAGCCGTAAAACACAAGTTCTACTTCTTTCGAGTACAACAATGCATGAAACCCATCTGCATACCTTAGCATCTGCGCCACCGAGCAAATATTTAGATGGCCACAATCTTTACTGCAACTTACTCTACAAAACGGGAACTTGGCTTTACAATATACAAGACCTTGAAATTCTCGCGACTGTCTGATGAATAAGTCATTTGAATCTGCTGAATAAAAACTCTGTCAGCCTTCCCCCAACAGGTTGAGCGATGTCTTTTTCTCGCTGGTATAAAACTCTTATGAACTCATCTGAGGTTAAGCTTCCATCTTGATTCGTATCAAACACGTGGTAGATGATATCCACCACATTATCAGTGAGTTCTAGGCCACAGACCTGAGATTTTGAAGGACAATATATTTTAGAACTCAAAGAATTGGTTTATGAATAATATTGAATAAAATAGAGAAGATATAAAAGTTTTTTTTGGATTTATTGAATATAGAATAGATAAATGGAAGAACTTGATGATAAAATAGAATGGTATCAAAGTTTAAGCATGTGATCATTTCAAATTCATTCATAAAATATAACAGAATCTCTAAAGGATCAGTTAAAACGATCGAAGTCATATGAAAACGCCTCATTCCAAAACCTAAGTTACAAACGCTAGGATCATATCACAGTCACGGACTCGCAGGACTCATAAGTTCTAACCATTCCCGAAGTTTATTAGCTAATGACCAGACAAACCTATTGCATGTCAATAATACCTACTAGCAGACAAAAAAAATATGCAAATCTATTTCCTATTTAAAAGGGACAAATTATGTCATTTTGGGCATTGCATGAAGCCAACATTGAACTTTCGGTTGTAAGATTTCATTCCTAACTAATAGATGAGCATCTCACTTTTCCATTTTCCAATTATAACTTGAATATTTTCAAATCAGCAAATGAAAACATGCATGTTGTGCTGGTTTCTGGTAAAAAGTATGGTGCTGTGAAATTAGATTATCACCGCACCAGCATCCGAAGACTTAGAACGCAATTTTTAACTCCAGAAGATACGCAATAACAACATCACAGAATTTTGGCATTGACATATACTAATGGACTTAAAGAAAGGTGAAAAAGGCATACATGGGAAGCAGCTCGCTGGAGGTCCGTCCTCGTCAGAAGTCCATTTACTTTCCCATAACTGAAAACAGCCAGTGCAAATGGCTGTAACTTTTCACGAAGCTCAGCAAAATATTTGAATTCCTCAAATGTAATGCGTACATCCTTAAGGTGAGGCTCATTCTTTATACCATCAACCCGATCAAGCAACTTATTCAAATGGCTTATATTAGCAGAAGCAACCATGGACAGAGCAAAATCCGTGGCTGAAATGGTTCCTTGCAATTTGTAGTCGTAATGGGAAAACTCCAGTCTCAGAATCTATAAATAATTAAATAAATAAATAACAGTCGATAGCTTGTAAGTCATGATGGTAAGGGTATGTCAGGTATAAAAAGAATTAAGAGTTTAATGCCTGAGCCATGAGATAATCAACCAAGCCAGCCAAAAAAATCACGAAAAGAAACAAGGACTTCAAATTTATAATAAGAATATACAAATTAGCCTAGGAGAATATACATTCAGGAAATTAAAAGATAAAAAAGATGAATAATTGAGATGGAAGAGAAGACCAACAGGTTGATAATCTGGCCAATTTGACATAAACTTACTACGAAATTATATAGGGTGTGTAAGAGCCACGTATGTTTTTCTGCGACAACACTTATTGCGATTAAGATGCATAAAAGTTCTATAGGTTACAGTAAAAAACAGAGTAATCAATACATGTACCTGAATAAATTATTTTATTTCCCAAGTCGTCATGTCAAAAAGATAAGAAAAAAAACTTATGCGAACATACCTACAAGATACCGAATTATATATATATATAAAGTGTGCATTACAACAACCACCAAGATTTTTCACAAACTAGGCATAAGTTAGCTACCCGATATCCTTTTAGTATCTCCTTGTTAAGAGTATTTCCTACACTACATGAAATACTCAACACTCTTAAATCAATTATCTCACCTTTTTGTTCTGTTAACTGTCCTAAAGAAAGAAAGAAAGAAAATATGCATTGTCCCGTGAAATCACATTTTGGTGTTTATAATTCTCTTTGCATTGATGTTTCTTTTACTAACCAATGGTAGTATATACATGCTCTAAGTGCAAGAGTCTTGTGCCTGTGTTCGCATGGATCCACATAGCCCTCTAATCTAGATTTCTGGGTCATGTCCAAGCAATCCACATTTACTACTGAACACAAATTCATGTCCACAAAGTATAGATTCTGGTTCACATGCCAGTCGAAACAGAAACATTTCAGGCATCATGTAGTGGCGAGTGTGCTAGCAAATAAAGAGAGCAGATAAACGGACAGTAGTATAAAATAAAGCATAACTAATGCATCAGATAAATGTCGGCTTGACAAATAGAGTTAGCATTAACGATTACGAGTATTTTGCCTTGGGTGGAAGCATCAATTACCAGTAGTATGAAATAAAGCATAACTAATGCATCAGATAAATGTCGGCTTGACATATAGAGTTAGCATTTATGATTACGAGTATTTTTCCTTGAGTGGAAGCATCAATTACCTCATCTTGCAGATCGGTTAGAAATTTGGCAAATTTATCAAGGTGGAGGCGGGTGTTGCCATCTTCACCAAAGAAGTACTCCACTAACCCTCCATCTTCTACAGAGCCATGAATCTTGAACCCAGGTCGAAGTCCATCCCTGTGGAGAGCACCCTGCCTATTATGTGCTCGCATCAAGGCCATCACTTTCTTAAATTCTTGCTTATCTATCTCCCTACACATCGATATATATTCAAGTTATCGCGACATGATAACAAACAAGAAACGGGTAGGGAAAACACAATGCGCATACGACATTAGATTATTTCTACAGATAAAGAAGAGCAACATGTTAGTAAGGTGGAAGAAGAATACATGAAAAGGAAAGGATGGTCTCTAAGAAGAAAAACGGATATAAAGTACATCAGAGCTGCCATCAGAATCCGTCCATGATATAAAATAAGGATACACTCCTAAAAGGACCCCAAGCGAGAACATGGAAAAAAAAAGAACCCTATACCATGAAGCTGAAATTAGTAAACTATTGGTGGAATATTCATCGAAATCACCTATAAGACTTTAAAGGATGCACAAGAAAATAATGCAACCAATTAAATATCTATGAGTATATTGTTTACTATATGCAATTAGTAGTTAGAACAACCAGTTCCTATTATGGCTGAATGTCTATCTAATCACATCATGCTGTTAGTTTGGTCAAGTCATCTCACAAGTGCAAAATAAAGTATCTGAAAATAAAACATAGCACACCAGTAAGCAGCTAATGGCCTTCAAAGTTCATTATTAGTGTCAAAATGCTATGGGTATCTGGTACAATGGCATTCTAATCTAGTGTGCTATTGTAAGCTTCACATTTCTGTAAGCCATTGCACATTTCCAAAGAATGCCCACTTTAATAGACAATAGGCACAATGGGTTTGAATTAAAATAAGTAAATATTAACAAACTTCAGAAATGAAAGTAATAGGGGTTAAGGGAAGAGGAAGGGGGAACTTTTTCTTCAATATTTTTTTCTTATACTAACAGACACTCTTTAATATAAATACAAACAAAAACAGCTTAAGAAATGAAAGTAATAGCCACAGCAAACAATGGCAATGAAGGCGAAAAGTTTAAATGTTTTACTGCATAGCTTGATGAGTACCAACCCGTTATTGTTAATATCGAACATTTTGAATGCAATAGAGTAGCTTGACTCTGGGATGCTGAGTAGCGTTACAAAGAAGATATACCTGTTGCAAAGTAAACTCCATAAGAAATTCATCTTCCAAAGAGCCAAAAGTATGAAGCACAATCTAAAGACTTCAATGGCGGACAAGGATTGGAGATTTTTTTAAGCACAGAAAAATATATAAAAGTAAAGCAGAAAGAACTTAATTCTTCTTTGCAGAAGAAGATACTGGAGCAATAAATGTACTTTGACAACTCACTCTTTGAATGATATTAGTCCATCATTGTTCACATCAAAGAGCATAAAGAATTCTGACGGATCACATCTTAACTCCCCAGGTCTCCTTTCACCTATCAAATATCCATCTCTAACAAGGTGAGATTCAGACGGAGGGAAAACAGGAACAACAGCCCGCATTAAATCTGCTGGCTTCATGAGCAATTCACCGTTCGGTGCGCAATAGGATGCAAAGTACTCAAAAACCTTCAGGGAATAAGCAACATAATAAACTGTCAAAAGGTATATATGTGAAGATTGTGACTAATCCTAAATGAAAGAAGTTTTCTAGTCAACATAGCACGATGAAGGAAATGGTCTTTCTGTTTTCCGTCTATTATTCATATTTTCTAGTTCTGGTTGATTTCCTAATCCTAGTGTAAATCAGTCTATTACACCCATATAAATGGATCTCTGTTGTATTTCTATGATCAATTCCGAGTTTTAGAACCTTGATTATTAGCATCAATCAAATGAGTCCATTAGGAGCTAATAAGTCTGTTCACTTAAGGTATGGAAAAAGTTCTCATTTTGGGCCTGCCAAATAATGTTGGCCTTAAATAAGTTTGGGTCATTTGCAGGGTATTAAAAATCGTCAAGGGGGATATAGGCGTGTTTCACTTTATGCCCTTCTCGATTGGTACATAGCCAAGCCTAAGGGAGTCTACTCTGACATGTTTGGTTTAGGAACCAGCCCAACACTTGATATGTTGAGCCGAGTTGGATTAGCTCAGCTAGTTTATGGGAAAACTGTTCTATAAGTGTTAGAGATTGTTGTTATTTCAGTTAAAAACACAAACAAAAAAATCGCTCTACTATACTATGTCGACGACCAGATATGGGTATTTTTCTTCTATGCACAATTTCTCTTGGCTGTATTTCAAATTCATGTGAGATCTAGCCACTACACCTGACACAATGTTCTTGCAACCGGACCAACTGATTTGACCTGTCAAACCGGTGACCTGATATCCAACCAGTCCGGCTCTTAAAATAAACTGTTGAGTGATCAAAACCAATCAAGCCCACCAATTTTCTGTTAAGATCCAATTTTTGAGGCCCAAAATGGCCTAAGCTCGCTCTTCAAATGACCCAAAACATCATACCTCAAGTTTGATAATCCAAAGAAACCCAACTTAAATTTAAACTAAACCTTATTTTATCATATCTTAATTTGCTGATTTCCGTAACCAACTTTAACTTGTGGAACTACGTAAGAAATGGTCAATTCGAAAATTAAAAAATCTTCCTTTGTTCGTTTGTATAACAAATTAATACAGTCATATAAACAAAATTATTTATAGCTGTAATTACTAGCAAAAACGTATATAATGTATCAAAACAAGGAGAAAATCCGATTCCATAACTTGTAAAAAGTGAATCTAATGTGTGCTATCACATCAACATTACCTTTTCAGGCGGACTCCGTAATCTGATCCTTCTCTCATAGTTAAAGAAAATTTTCCTCCTATATGCATCTGCAGTTATTAAAATAAAGTGAATAACCATGAAAAGTCCATTACTATGACAAGACAAGCTAAGAGAACAGACCAAGCACCCACAAATCGTAAAGAAAACTGAAAAAAATAGAAAAATATTAATCAATTAAACAATATCTTAACCAAGAAAAGTAATCCATTATAAGAATTCATTAAAAGCTAACAAAAAACAATTCAAGGATCTCAATTTCAATATTGGTTCAAATTCATCCTCTCAAAATTAGATGTATCCCATCTGTGCATGATCAAACCACAATCCATTAATTTCAAAGATATCAATTCATTTCAAACGCCCAATCAATTCAATTGTTTGTGTTTATAGTCTAATTCATATCATATCATATCATATCAAATTGAACAAAAACCCTAAAGCCCAGTCCGCTATAGTCTAAATTGTCTAATTCAATTTTGATTCAAATTCATTCTCTGAACCCATATGTGCATGATCGAACCAGAATCAATTCAATCGTTCGTGTTTATAGTCTAATTCACTTCATCACATATTGAACAAAAACCCCAAAACCCAATCCACTACATTTCTGCATGATCCAACAAGAACCCATATATAATCATCACTCGATACCAAAAAACAAAACCAATAAAAACGAAATTTAAAACCAATCTACCTCCAAAGAGAAACTTGGAGCTGCCATCAGGGAGAGACAATTTGCGAAAAGACGAAGAGATTCGACGAAGATCCTTCACCGCAGCATCAGGGTCAGGCGCTGACCAGTCGGCGAAGCTCGAGACCGACTTCTTCATGGAATCGAGATCGAGACCAGGCGAAAAGGAATAAGGAGAGGACCAGTAGAGAAGCCCCAAGCTCGATCCCAGAGCGACCCCAGAGACCCATTTGAGGAAGGACCCGGAAGCTGAATTCTGGTCAGGATTGGGGTCGCAATTCGACAGGGACTGCGACGCCGGCGAGCTCGAGACGTGGCGGGTTTGGAGCCGTTGGATGAGGGTTTGGTGGTGGCGGAGGATCGACGGCTGGATCCGCCTGGTGGTGGAGCGAGACATGGCCATGAATCGCGGGTTTTTTTGGCGGAAATGTAGAGGAAGAAAGATTTGGGGTTGAAGAAGAAGTGATCGGTCCAATTAATTTTCCTTTTTATTTATTATATACATTACATTACATTTTTTTAATATATAGTCTTTGTATTTATGGGGAGATTCGTGCTCGAAGCACACGGTTTTCAACATATACTGTGTGTGTTTGAGGAACAATAATATATAGTCTTTGTATTTATGGGGAGATTCGTGCTCGAAGCACACGGTTTTCAACATATACTGTGTGTGTTTAAGGAACATATGGTGTTGAGTGTTCTGTTTGAAACTGATTTAATAATTTTCGTCTTTTTTTATACGTTAGATACTGTTGAAGTCGATGTTATTACTAAAATTTATCTTAATAAAGGCGTACTTAAGGTATTATTAAGTGAAAAATAAATATGTGGTCGTTATTAACAAAGATGATGTACTTGAGGTCTTTGCTGAGAGGTTACATATGTTTAGACCCACTTTTCATCTGACGGAATATAAAATGAGATTATTATTCTGAATTTATTCGTTGTTAATCTTATGAGATGCAAAACACTGAAATTTCAGACTCGAAATTTACATACTATAAAAAATGATATGATTGTGTTTAATGTTAATTTGCGCACTTTTAATTAACACTGATTCACTGATATAAGAATATACATCTGATCATCGAGAAATAAATATCTCACTTATTTATCCATAATCATATGCTCAAATCCGGTTAATCAGAAGAACCGAAAACCCAAATCGAAAACTTGATTGGTCACTTCAGTTAGTAATTTCATAAATTAAATCCAGTCTAGTATTAGTATCAAACTGAAAATTATCCGACTGATTTTGTTAGCCGATTTTCCGATAAAACCGAATCAATTTGAATTAAATTTGGGGCTTAAAAGTCAAAACCATGCCTAATTAACTTGTAAAGTCACAAAATAATAAAATAGACATTGGTTTGTAAAAATCAATAAATGCTATCAAGTCACGTTTGATGTATTAAACTATGACAATTTTGTATAAAGATAACAGTAATCAAACCAATTTTTTATGATTCTTGAGTCAAGAATCAAGACATGACTAATTTTTTTCGGTTTCAATATCTTCTATTTCTGATTCGCGCTGTTTATTGGTTTCCGGTTAGCCTTGAGCACCCCCATTGAAGACAAGAACAAGGCCACCACTACACTGTACATATCAAATTAAAATCGAAGGTTGTGATATTCCTTACCAATGCCACCTCATGACCCCTCCACTTTAATTTTATTTTCTTTATAGCAACCCCAAAATTAGCTGACCTCCCTACACTTTGGACTCACCCAAGAGCCAACAGTACATACTTTCCAAAAAATCATTTATAAGCATATTTTATAGAAGTTGTTAAAGTAGCCAGTGTCAATTGTTCAATGTTAAGAAACCTCTACTTATATAGTTAAAAACTGCTTAGAGTCGAGAAACTCCAAAACGAAGTTTCTCGATTAGATTTTGGGATATCAAAATACTCCTTACTTGACGGAGACCTCATATATTCAACTCGAACGGGCAGGAATGCAAATCACAAAACTTGCTCCGAATCTGCCCGCTACCATCCCTAGAGCGAGTCAAAATAACCAAACCTTACAGGAACCAGATATCCCAATCCAATCAAGACGGAGTCACAAAATATACCCGAAGTCGCCCCGTTGTCATCCCTAAACAAAAGTTACTCGTCAATCAATTTTCAAACTTACAAAACAATCTCTTTATAAGTCACTAGGAAATGACTTTTTAACGACAATCACAGGAGACATTTTCATTCAGATGCAGCTGAAGTGAGTCATCAATAATTTACCAAAATGAGTACTTACAACAGAACTAGAGCTACAAACAAAGTCTAAATCAAGTACAAGTTAAATCAAACCCAATAAATTTTGTTTGGCAATTTTGGGACTTGCACCTTCACAAAGCCAGCTCTCAATTCAAATTTAGTCAAACTAAGGTGATACCTTCCACTTTGATTCATTTGTTCGTATGTTGTGTAGCTTTTTACATAAACAGAATTTTCCAGATCATGCATGTTTAAGATTCCCAGTTTGGAATGTTGGCAGTGGCTTCGTTTACCATTTTTACCAGAGTAACCTGCAACAATGACATTCGGTTATAAATAGATTGAACGGGAGATGGGTTCGCAGGAACACATTACTATTCCATAGAAAACAACGTCAAAAACTAGATAAACTTCTGCTTGCAAGAAAAGAGTTCTCAGATAAAACTATGCACCTTACTACTAAAAGTGATGGACAAAAAAAACCTTACTGCTAAAAGCTATTATCCGTCTTTAACAAAAATGCAGCAGGAGAAAAACAAAAAATGCCCGGAGTTTAATCAATGATAAAAGCATACCACACTCTCTGGAACACCCGGTGGAGGCAGGGGAAGATTTTTCGGGGGTGCAACTTGATCAAAAGATCTTTTGTCAAACCTCCATTCTCCAATCTTTCCATATGTTAACTTACCCTGAAATTTAAGACAGTAGAGAGACCAAACACTTGGGTTTAGAAAAAAAAAATTAAGGAACGCCACTGTTTGCCTACTCGTGTTTGGAGCATGCAGTGAACCGATCTACCAGAAATGGTAAGAGCAAGAGAATAATGATTTAGTGAATCATATTAAACTAATTTTGTCAATGGCCCTGTTTCCTGCCTTTAATCTTCTTTCTCTGACTCTATCAAACTGTATAAATCAAAGTTCTCAGTTGGATGGAATGGAAAATTTTGGTAACTTAATGCCTTATTTTCTTTAAACTTCAAATATATTTAACCTAAAAAACTATTAGTGATTAAGAGTAAGTGATTATAATGAGAAATGTACAAAAGTAGGGTTTCTTATCAAAGTGACCTCAAGGAAGTTGGGCTCACTTATCATCTATTACGCTATAATAGACATTAGGAATGAGTCTCCCCTTGGTTAGGACACTACTTCATACAACTATGATTCATTCGTAGACTAAAACACCACTATATAAATTTCGTTAATCAAAGAGAAGCAACCTGTGTGTACTGTACATATAGATCATAGAATTCATCCACGTTATGATAAATCAAAGTTTATTGGCATTCATAAATCCAAAGGCCAGAAACATTACCTACCCCTTTTCCCTTAACTTGTTTCTCCTAACAAAATCAAATATAATATTAGAATGGAACAATGTAATTGGAAGAAAAGTTTACCTTCAAATCATAGTCACACCCATAGGTGTAATGAATTATGAACTTCTTGCCTATTTCTGTATCCCAAGGTGGCTGAAACATGAAACAAACAGAAAAATTAATGCGGCAGTGAATATAAATGAGAAATTGGAATAACAGAATCACATAATAACATGAAATTGCTATATGAGATATTCAGACAGAATCTTGCAAAAGGTCAAATTACTGTACGGTGAGAAAAGATTAGACATGCTTCTCTTCTACAAGGGATAGCCCACCTGAATCATGAAATCCTTGTATAAGATGTTACCGACACCATGAAAAGCAGAAGCAACAGCATAAGCATACCTGCATACATGACACCAAATGAAGAAAGATAAGATAAGCAATCACTTATTATGGGGTTAACAGGTTTTTGGTTCATTAGAGGAAAGCTCACATTTCAAGCACCCAACCAAAAGCTTTGTCTGCTGCAGCATCCTTTTTCATTGCCAAGGAAACATTCATCCAAGTGGGGGCAATCTTCATGAGAGATTCCTAACAACATTCCAAATAGGCAAATAGATCAAACAAAGCAAAAACAATAGGAGCACATCGCCATTGTTTGATAGCCACACCAAATACCTACCTTTGCAATGATGACAGGAGAATTCCCTATTGGGTCAATGTTGGTTATTGGTCCCTTATCCTTGGGGAAGAATTTCCGGAGAACTGACTCATACTTTTTGGGTTCAATATAAAAGAAAGGAAATGCTGCTCCAAGTCCGTCTCTAGACAGGTTAGGTATGGGCTTGACGATAATATGGTCTGGCTCTGCCATCAGAATGTAACTGGATACATGGTAAGAACAATATGCATAAAGTAAAGTCCATCACATTACATAAGAAGTGATATTTGATGAAACTAAGAGTTGGATTTATCATACTCTTCTTGAATGTCCGCTTCCTTAAGCCATTGCACAAATGCCCAGGGTCTGTTGAGGACAATATATCCCTGTGCGACAATGGGAGTTGAGTTTCCAAATTATAAAAGGCAATTTTAAGTCTAAAACTAAAACCAACTTAAAATACAGTACAGTACAATCATGAGTATGGTCAGAGACAGTAATCCATCAGCAATTAAATTGCATCAATAAAAAAAGCAAACCAGTGTGAAAAAGGGTTTATTTTGTTTCACATAACAGAATCAGTACAAAATCAATTTCAGTCATGGTCATGTCATGAACTGGATGGCCGAACCGAATATCTAAGCCAAAAGAGCAGAGGTGATATGAACAACAACTGTTATTGTTTCAGTATGGATAACAACTAATCTCGACAAATACTTGAGAGTTGGCATGCCCAGAAGAATTTCCTAGTGTTTAAGATAAATTTCCTAATTCAATGATCACTTCCTTGTACACATTATGCAAACGGATAAATGAATCCCAAATTTTCATCTTCAATGTAGATTCAAGGTAAAGGAATCACACGGTCTCTACTAACAACAACACTAATCACGTCATCTCCCAAAGTCGGGTGGGATACATAGACTTTGACCAAAACACTCATTGAGATCTTCTACTAGACTCTCCTCCACTACTCAATCCAGTTTAATACTCGTACTCGTTGCATCCGATTCTTTAGAACTTTCACTTCTAGTTAAATTAGAAGACTCATTACTATTCATGCCAGCCGAATCAAGACCCAAACTACGATAATACAGAAACCCCTCTCATTCGCTTTCTTATTAAGGTCATTAAGAGAAGGGCAGCTAGAATCTATAATGAAGAAAAGGGTCACTACAAGGACAGAGTCATTGGGTCTAAACTACTAAAACTCCTAAAGCTCACACGCCCAAAACCAGCAAAACCCAAATTATGACATGTTCAATCAATATCCCTTAAAATCCTCAACCCTCACAGCCCCTAATTCTTCAACAGTTAAAAAAACAGAAACTTCCCAATTGAACCAAAACACAAAAACCAAGACAAACCCAGAATGTAACAACTCATTTCAAACAAACAAAAAACACAATCACTCATTCTCGCGTATGCCCAAAACCAACAAAACCCAATCCATGTCGAATTCAGCAAATATTTCCTAAGAACAAAAACAACTTCTTTTCCAATTGTACTAAGAACAATCCCAAAACACAAAAACCAAGACAACCCCAGAATGTAACAATTCATTTCAAACAAACAAAAAACACAACCACTCCATGAAATTAGCAAACAAACACACAAAATCAACAAAAAAAAATAAAATAAAATAAAATAAACCTGATCCATCCCAGAGGGAAGTGGCTGGGCAACAAAAGTGGGGATCTCCTCCATATACTTGTCTGGCTTCCCGGAATGCAAAATCCTGGTGAACCCGCCCATCTCCGACCCAGCCCCGTCCCTGTGCTTCTTGAACCAGTAGTACATGACCCTGCACTGCCAAGTGTTGTACACCGAGTCCGACGCCGTCACCGCCGTGTGGAACAGCCGCTTCTTCCCGGAGCTCCTCGCCCCCGATCTGTCCTGCGGCATCTTAATCACCGGGTAGACGAAAATCGACGACGGGGACGGCGTGTTCGAGAGCGGCAGGTCATGCTTGAGAGGGGCGTTCGCGGAGATGAGGATGTTGTACGTGATTAGAGCCACCGAGAAGGTGATGATCGTGGAGAAGAAGAGATTGCCACAACCCATCTCTCTGGTTTCTCTCGAGATCTGGAACTGTGATTACGAGAGCATGCGTGCAGGTGAAGAGAGAGAGAGAAGCGAGTTCTGGGTTTGGTGTTGGTGTTGGTGTTGGTGAAGGAGTAGTTGGAGTTGAAGAAAATGGCCGTCTACTTGAACAAGCAAGAACCAATTTTTTGGCAGATAATATTAACAAGCTCGAGCTTAGTAGAGTCAATGTTCTTTTATATTTATTATAAAATAGCAATATGAATTAAACAATTTAATAAAACAGATACATTTTCAAAGTTCCATTTTTTTTTACATTTTCAAAGTCTAGGTGATAAATTCGACATTTTCAAAGTCTAGGTAATAAATTCATAATATGCATGCATATCTATTACTTCAAAGAATTGGAAGGATATCATAAGGATATTATTTATTATTAGCATATGTCCGAGTAATTAGAGGCTGATGATATTGATTTAAAAAACTGAATAATAAAATATATAATTATAAGAGAAAAACATTATTCATGTATTTAAAAGACCCCAGACAATTAACTTGAGAACAAATTGCACAAGCATAATTGAATTTTTAAAAAAAAAACTGAAAAAGGCAAAATAGATCTCAACTATTCTGATTTGAAACTTTTCCCAACCAAGCATGGGAATTAAAGTTCATGAATATGGGTAGCAAAAGAGATGTGACATATAATTACAGATCCAATCCAAGGCAAAATAACAACAATTTCAAGAAACCAAGCCATGAAACCATTTTTTTGACGAGTCCCATGGTACAAAAGAACATACAGAAGGGGGCTGAGCTATATGGTGACTACATTGAGCTCGGGCTATAGTACCTCGAGGAAATACTGGGCAGGATCGTACTATCCGGCGTTCGCTACAGCTTTTTTTATGCTGGGGAATTTATGGGCCCACCGATCATAACCTGAAGCAGTTTAAGATACCCATGTAAGGTCACGCCTATAGTACTTATGATTACACTTAAACTTTATAATGAAGAAAAAAAACGAGTTTGATTAATGCATGGCTTGGTTGAAATTTTAGACCAGCAAAAACTCTGATATGAAAGAGATGATGATTTATGAACCTTGGGCGATGATATCGAGAAGATCCGTATCTCCTTCGGCGTCACCCGACATACCCTGCAATGCATTCAATCAGAAAATCTGTAAGATGACATTGACAACAATAGAGGTTGTCAAACATTAAGTATAGGTGCCGTCCAACAACCAAAATTTGAAGTCCTGCCTCAATCTAATACCCAAACCCGACAGGACCCAATATCCCCAATCTGACACGGTAGGAGATGGGGATAAATCCGCCCCGAATCCGCCCCATTGTCATCTTATAGAGTCAAAATTGAAAATACTTTGAACCCAACGAGGATCTGGCCTCCCCGATCCGACTGGGTAGGGGACAGGGATCACTACATCCGCCATGAACACACCCTGTTGCTATCCCTACAATCTAGTGACATTCAAACCAAGCTCTCTTTGGAAGATCATTTTGAGATGACATCATAAAAGCATGTGATAACAGATGAGTTTCAATGTGTTGATCAATATATTCCACAAGAAACCACCTGAACACTAGTTCTCAAGCATATACAAGTCAGGTTGTGGTTTTATGTTCATGCATCCGTATTTTTGCAAATCATTGTTATGAACCTAAATAACAGATTGTGATACTTAATAATACTCAACCTTCAAAACACAAGTCTAGTACCAGACCTAAAACCTGGCGATGCTAACATCCTCATTTAGCAAAATACATGAATTCATGCAAGGGTTCATTTTTTATTCTCCTCTTAATAATGAAATCTGTTTTGGTTATTATTCAGATTCAAAAAAACATGTCACAAACGTGACTTCATGGTTTGGTCGGATCGGACAAGAACCAATGTCAGAATTCTGAGACTTAACATTTCCAGGAAGATGGTTTTACTGAAATAGACAAACCTCATATATCTCTATTTTTTAGTATAAATGGTTTTGATTTGAGCGAAAAATCGGATAAACTAGAAATTATACCATATCGGTACTTCAGCTACAAATAGAGATAATCGTCATAAAATACCTGGTGAGATGTGGACAAACTTCTTGCTATGAGTTGGATCAACATATCAAGGCAGCTACTGCTGAAGTTAGGATGATTCCGCAGAGCATTTTCCGATGTATAATCAAATATCAGTGCACAGATACTTGAAGCCATTGCATGAATAGATCGGTCACCAGTCTTCCCTGAAAACCATATGCACGAGTTCAAATTAACACGTGTGTATGTTACATGAGTGAAGACAACTAAGAAATATTGACAAATTCTTATTCCATCTGAAAATAACAATAACTGCAGGCAAGCCAGGCATTAACAACATACCTGTCCAATAAGCCAATGCTCTCAATAGATTAATCAAAGTAGTTTCATCGAGTGGAACTTGCACCTCCCCCCTCTATTGAAAAAAAACAGATCAGTTAAACAATTTTGCATGCATCTATATTTATGAAGCTTTGTGACTGGCATTACCTTCAAAAGAAGATTCATAATTGTATCACATGCCAGGAATATGCGATCATTGTACTCGACAATGACACCGTGAGGCTCAATCAATTTTATAAGGCATTCCACAACCTGCAAAAGAACCAATTCACCAACATGTTTAAGCACAAAAAAAGCATCAAGCAACCTACGAAAAATAACTCAATCTAACATTGAACTTTGTAATTTGTACTCACAGCCTTATGTCCACCAGAAGAAACTAGTGTTCTGCACCCATCGACGTCCATTGTAATTTGGCATAGCATTGGAAGCAAAAAACATACAGAGTAAAAGGGGCTGTAATTTACAAAGACGTAGGGCAAAAGTCAGCAAAGATATATAATAACCCACAATAAAAAGTTTAGTTATCATTAGATTGAACGTGTAATGTGGTCAACGTAGTCACAACCTTGATTCATCTTCACCTTCAACGGACAACATATACCCTAAGAGTTCTCTGACCTTCTCATTGCATGCAACTGGTGCCTCTGCAAGATAGCTAACACAAATAGATCTAAAAGTGAGCAGAGGATTTTACTCCGTTCCTAAGAGTGACAGGGAGCAAGGATATGTTATCATGAAACTCTCCTGACATTTTGCAACAAAAGCAAGCTTGAAGTAAGATTCAGGATATACACAAGCACGAACTTTCCATATAAATAAAAAAACAAGTAGTCATGTCATGAAACACATCAACACCCTGTGAAACACTAGTGTGCACTCAGATGTACTACATACAACAAACAATGGCCTCTCAATGACAGTGATATAGTTCAATACAAACAAAAAGATCACAAATAGATAATAAAAATTAATATTATTAAGAGTATAAAATAAATAATTGATCCCTCAATTATAGCTTAAACTTTTAGTAGGGTTGATCTTCAACGTGATAATAGAGCCTTGTAGACCAAGTGGTCACAGATTCCAATCCTAGCTTCCACTAAAATTTATAAGATTGTTAAAATTCTGAAACAAGGTAAATAGGTGCATCCGTGAATGTATTACATGCAAAGCTATAATGGGCTTGCACATGAGAGGGTGTGAGAAATTAGAATATAAAATAATGTCAGAAGTTAATACATAAAATAATCTGGCCTTCGTCTATCAACTTAAACATTTAGCTAAATTGGTCTTCAAAAAAGACATGTTCAAAAGATTTAAGGAAGTAAATTGAATGACGGGCAAAGCATCAAAGAATATTGTATCTCATTCTCGAGTCAGCACGGAATACAAGTCTAAAGTGAATATATTCTGTTTCACTATAAAGGGGGAAAAGGGTAGAAGAGTGAAAATGCATGCATACCTTCCTACAATCCTCACTGATGCAAGAAGATCAGCTCCTTTCTTTTGTCCATGATCCTGCCAGATTCAGAACTATTTATATAGGGAAGATATACTAAAAGTTTTAAATGCTTTTCCCAAAATTATAGGTGTAAAATAACTTTAATGTAACAAAAAATCAGTACCTTTGCATCTTTCAAATGCTCCAAGACAAAATTCATCGTCTCGTTAAGTGCAGAGAACACTTTTGTCAAAGTGGGTCCAGGAATTAGATCTGTAATTGATCCGCAAATTTAAAATCAGTTAGACAAGGCCAGTCATATACAGAAAAATTGCTGGTTGCCTCACTAGCTTATTAACTGAGCTGGAAGCCAATATTCAGAAGGAACAGAACTGTCCCAAATAAAGTAATTGTATAGAAAATACACAAGCTTAAACAAGTAGCTAGCTTGAAGACATGCATCATTACTCCAACCCTGTTATACAATTATGCTCAAGTCCTAGTAGTGAGTTGCTGCAGTTCCAACAAATATCATAGCAAACACACTAGAATCAACATCTGATTTGACACATACTTACATAAATATCATTTTTATCTTCATTCGCTTTCGTCTTATGGTTTACCCTAGTCTTCATTCTCTCAACATTGTGATACCTATTTGCTCATTTTTACAACATAAAGGTTGAAAGAAAAGAAATCGATCTTTTGCTATAAAGATAGGTTCAAAGGGAAAACATTTAGCAGCTAAATGCAGCTTTATTCATCTTAGTTTCAAGGAAAAGGATAATAACTTGATAAGAAACCTGGAAAATTGGGTGTCAAACCATCACTTGTCAAGGATTCAAGGGCTACCAACAGAATATCAACTGATCAATGAACACCATCCGGAATAGTATTTCCCTCTGGTAGAGAAAAACCATTAAAGACACAAAGAGAGAGAAAACCCAAACACTAGTACCCCAGCAGTAAACCAAATAAGAACTAAATGTTTCTCATACAATAACAATAAACTAATGTTCAAACAAAACTAATGGTCGAGGCACCTAAATCACAATAAATGCATCATGTACATATAATATTGTAACCCAAAAAAGAAAATTACAATGATATCTTATTTTCTTTATAACAAAACTCACATGGTACATAAATTACAAAGCACTTTCCATACCTTCGTTTTTGCCAACATCTGAAATCAGTTGAATTATCTTCTCTATCAAAGATAAGGAAATAGCCAAATCTTGCTGCTTCGATGTAATTGAATCAGCGGTTGATGATGTACTCTCAGCAGCTTCATATTTCAGATAATCAATGTCATTAAGCAGAACTGAAACTTCAACCTTTGATGTCTCCAAGACAAGCAAAAGACACCTGTACAAGAATATGAATATCAATTACCAATATGATACCTAGTAATGATGTTTCACAGACAATCTGCACCAGCAACCTTTTAACCATACCTGTCAGTCGGAAATGAGTCTGGTATGTCAGGTAAATTCACTTGATCGATGAGCCACCTCCTACATATTATTGATAGCATAGCCTCCGCAAGAATAAGAGCCTGCAACTTTTCGGCAGGTCCTGAACATGAAACAACATGGTTAGCCTTGACCTAGAAGAAAAAATACTATACAGTAAATATAGAGGCATGCCCATCTATAAAAAACATACAAAGAACATTGAGATCATCATCAATGAGGATTTGAAGACAGTATTCTCCGTATGTGTGAAACAATTATGTACACAATCAGTGTGTTTATACTAAGTATAGATGATACAAGAACCTTCCCTTCCAAACATGAATCATGAGCTATGAAGAAAACATGTGATATTCTTGAAACTTAATGAACAGAACACTGAATTATTTTACTTACCAAAACAATTCATATCATTATCTTAAAGAAAAGATATTGAAATGAATATAAATGGATGATATTGATCCAAATAGCCCAACGTACCTACACGGTTCTGTAAAATAGCCACAATACCAACAAGCATATACATTGACCAACTTTTGTCGGGCGTTACACGAAGAGCGTCGTGTATTTGTGTCTGTAAATTACAAATAAATCATAACCAATTAGAAATAAGCCAGTGAAAGGAAACACATATATACATTATAGTACAGATGAAAAGCATTACAGTAGATACAACTAAACATATTTTCCTTGCAAGGATTAACCAAAATTAGTATATACAAGTACATGAACAATACAATGAATCATGACTAATGTAAGAGATATATGATTTATTCTTGTAACTGCATCAGATTGGGTCTTAAACCCAAAAAACATGATAACTGCAATTTTGTTTTTCCAAACAAGCGTTATATTAAGGAAGAAATAGTTACATTTCCGAACTCAGGAGTTAAGTAGAATGCATTTCCCAAATTTAATATATATGGTTCCACTAGAAGAGCTGAGGGAGCATCCATTTGTTTAGCAGAACAGCAATGTAGTTTCTAAGGATTAATTTTAGCCATCTTTATTTTTGTTAATTAACTTCCAACAAGAATGTCATGACAAGAAAAAAGAGGCATACCGAATTTTGTGAAGAGAGGATGGACGATAGCAGTTCCAGTGCTTCAAATTTCAGGGCATTGTGCAGCACAGCAAATTGCCTTGCTAAAGCAACCACCTAAAATAAATAACAGATGCTTAAATTTTTCTATTTATTGATAAAGCCCACACATCTGGTGGAAGTTCATACCATGCTTAAGATGAAATTAATAAGACTTGTGATAACAACATCAACCAGTTAGAAATAGGCTTACCATTATTGATAGCTCTGATAGGTAGTCTTGCTGAATGATGTCCAGAGACACTTCACTTATAACCAATTTAAGAAGTTTTATGGCAAGCTCCAGCTCATGAGAACCTACAAATATTTGTCACCCATGACTACTGTAAATCTGCAAAATTCAATGAAATTCGGGTACAGAGCAACGGGTGCAATAAAATTGATTACCATCCTGAAAAGTAGACATTTGGGAAGCTAGAACTT
Organism: Geranium brycei; assembly: GCA_036897365.1. Taxonomy (NCBI): domain Eukaryota; kingdom Viridiplantae; phylum Streptophyta; class Magnoliopsida; order Geraniales; family Geraniaceae; genus Geranium; species Geranium brycei. The sequence continues at coordinate 3,855 of JAYMTP010000999.1, read as the reverse complement.
TCATTCCTCCAGATTCATACAACAGTTTGACTCCCTTTTCACAAGCAGTTGATACCAGAAATAGAAATTCATAGCAATCCTCAAGAGTATGTGAAACTGATCTGTGTATTCAAACAAAACACGCATAGTTACACCAACCATAGCATGACAAGAAGATTGCTGCTAAAATGAAATGCATGTTACAAATAATCAAGTCTAGAGATTGGTAGATGACGAATTATCTTAATCAGAAGAATGCTGAATGACAGCAATCAAATTGTAACCGTGTAACAGAACTTGTATCATTTCTCAACCACATCTTTCCTACATTTCTTTCTCCCTTACAATCATCCCTATCAACTAACTGCACATTTCATACAATTTTATCTTCACTGCCTACCATATTATACCATAAACAACATACTGGACAGCACAACTAATAAACTACAAGAACTCAAGTTTATCATTCAAATAATTTTGATATGAGTTTCTACCTTCAACTAAAATTTATTGCACTTTCTAATTTGAATATAATTAAAAACACATTGATAAAATTTAGACAGATCAAACTTACAAGCTTATTTTCTCTTACAATGTGTATTATGGTAAGTTGATCAATTCAACGACTAATAAACTCCAAATTTTTACCCGGGTCCTGTTAAAAATAGAAATGAACCACATGTTATGTGAATTCATGAGCACATCCAAACAAATAGGATAAGAGTCTTACTCGTTTGACACAACGTCCAGTATCAGGGGAATCTTTGAAACCATATCTTCTGAAGAAGCAATCTCAGGAACACGACATAATGCATTAAGAATTGCAACTGATAGCTGCAAATAAGCATCACGATTATCACCTCCACTACCACTGGTCGTTCCCTTTCCCATTCCTAGCCAAGACAGAAGTTAACATTTTTCAAGATTCGTACCTGTTTTAAATTTTTAAAGAAAGTAACAACCAGAAAAAGGGATTACCGGTAAGCAATAGACGATGAAGAAAATGAGCACCAACAGCATTGTAAATGGTCAGAAGGGAAGCATGATCAGTGGATTTGCTGAATTTCGTGACGAGGAGAAGCCCAGCAAGGCGCTGCTCATCTCTCTCGCTTTTCAATAGCTTCAAGCAAGCATCGAGTGACATAGATTGTTCCTGCGACTCCTGCAAAGCGACAAAATAGAATTCAAGATATACATGCACGTGCAGTTAGTCGCATAAGTATGTAGAGAGAGAGAGAGAGAGAGTCACCATATGAGCCTTGAAGCTTGAACGAATCCGGGAGAGTTACTACTTTATGCTACAACTGAACCAACAATTATAAGAAATAAGTACTAAAATTGAAAGATGCAACAAAACAAAAACCATAATAATCACAAAGAAATTAACAGTCAATTATGAAATCGTTTTCCACTTCATCTCCAGTCTCCAAATGTTTGATCATCATTCAAGTTCCAATTATACACATTACACACAAATTTCTCCAGAAAGCACAGAACATTCCACGATCAGCTCAATTTTTCTTATATTTTCTCCACAACTACATCTACCACACTTTCAGCCAAAACCATTCCTCAACCAGGAAGAGTAAAATCAATACCATCAGCCAGTAATCACCATGAAAACAAAGCAAGATACGCTATATACCAAAACCCAAACAATCATTTTCCTTTCCTATCAACCAAACACAACTCGTACAGTGAACAAACAAAAAGCAAAATCAACTGGTTCCAGTTCCAGTAAAGCACTCACCCATTTGTGGACGCTCTCGTCGTCTCCGTTGCAGGAGTAAGAGAAGAACAGTGCTCGATCGGAGCTCCGTCTCGATTCAATCCCTAAAACGGTGCTTTCAGAGCTCTTCACTGGCTTGGCGGGGCTTTTTGGGTTTCTGGAAGTTGGTAGAATTTGAGAGGGAGAGCCCATTGGGCCTCAAGAGTTTGGGTCAAATTGGGCCTTCCTAAGGAGCTAGTCTCTACTGGTTTGGTTTTTGAGACAAAGCTCGTTGAATCATAATTAACGAATGGGCAGAGTTTTACTGAAATAAAATTTAGACTACAGATCGAAAAATTTTAACAACCTCTAATATTATGAAAATCTGTAAATCTTCTTTATAATTTATTGATGAAAACTTGATGATAAATGAACAATATGAAATCATAAGAAAATATAATACAACCCTAAACACTAATATAGCAAAAAACAACTATTACAATAATATAACAATGACACACGAGATGACCGAGAGATGTTGAATAATGCCCTTGATTGGCAAAATGACAATTATAAATTTTGTTTATGAATATTAATGTATTAAGTTGGCTCGAAACTCTTCAAGAGCTAAAATTTTATCACTTGACTCACCATTTGAGATGTTCAACCGAAGTTTGGAAAAAGAATCCTAATACTAGTTGAGATATTAAATGTAATTTAATTGTGTAAGAGATACTTATGCGTAACTTAAACTCGTGAATATTTAATTCAAATAATCTGACTAAACAAGTGAACTTTGAAATAAATCGGGACGGTTGAGGAAAAAAGAGAGCCTAAATTGTGAAAGGACAGTTTGATGGGAATTTATGGAAAAGACGATGAGCTTGAATAAAATCAAAATGAACCATGCCTAACATTTGATGTTATTTTTTGAAACCTTTACTACCCGAGTCTTAACCCACCCATCTAAATCTACCCCTAACCCACCTCACGAGGTTACCGCTCACTCTCAAATCCTTTGGTCGAGGCCAAAGTAGAGAGCTCACTTGTACCAGTGCGGGTCCTCGACATTTGATGTTATTGATAGATGAAACAAGTTTTATCTCATTAATTAGTGAATTAAGGATAAAATTCTAGTTGGCCACTTGTTTGAGAGTATAGCTAAAGTTTGAAGATTTTATTCTTGAGAGAGACTAGTTGCATGTACTTATTTTTGTTCAATTTGGACTTGCAATAACAAAAGAAGTTAATATCTCTTTCCCTCATTTAGGCTTCTTTGAGGAGAATTAGTGAATATTATATTATCTGTCAAAATAATCCATTCATGAAAATTCCTTTTTCTCCTGGTAATAATCATAAAATCTCAATTCAAATATTATTGGAAAGGGAAAATAGGATTCTTCATTTGTATTCAGCTATTAAGTTTAAGAGTGCTTCAGTTGTTGAGCTTCTTTCCTTGGTCAAATCATCCAAATTAATACAAAGAGATAAATCAAGAATCCTGCAACAAAGAAACAAATTTAACTAAGATTACAAATTTGAAGCCTGAGGTTATTATATACCAATTTTTTTTTTCGAAATCTATTATATACCAAAATTAATAACATAATAATCTAATTCAGAGTTGAATTTCAATTTATATCAGAAATTTTTATAAATAAATTTTGATTTCAGCTTTGGTGCTTATTTGTAAATCAACTTATTTATTATTCATTCATTCGCATGTATTATATTTAAATGAATCTTGTCAAATTGGGCACCCTCCACTAGGGCGGCTCCAACCAAGGAATGGAAGAAATTGGTCCAGACTTAACTCTTACTCAAGAACCGAAAGAAATCGGTTATGTTCTAGTTTGTTTAATACAAAATTATGGTTAATCGAATAAACCAGAGTTGGTTTAATACATAAAACGTGACTTCATCTCAGCTATTGATCTCCATAAATCAATGTCCCTCATGCTTCCACGTGTAGCAGCTCTATCTACACGTGTCATCTCAACACCTCATCTCACTCACTTTTCAAATCCAATCTATCCCAATATGGCCGGAGATGAGGTTGTCGGCGAGATTTAGACGCAAAGCTTGTTGAGATTTGGCCGGAGATGGCCTTCCAATCGGTGACGACGAGAGTGGTGAAGTGTGAAGGTCTCAAATGGAGGAGTGTTCTT
>JAYMTP010000998.1:0-27189 GCA_036897365.1 Geranium brycei | reverse complement strand
CCCTTTATATAGGGAATACACATTACAAATAGGAAAGTATCTACTAATCCAAAATAGGAAACCTTAGTAACCTTGAAATCTTAGTAACTCTGATTGACAGTCAATTTTCTGACGAGAGAGAGTACTCTGGCATATCCTCTGCTGCCCTGTTTTTTGGTACAACCCTTCCTGCAATGTTCGAGTCTCCTATCTGGTGACTCCCTGAAGTTGCGTCAACGTCTGGCTAGCGAAGCACGCTCACAAGCAACCAGAGTTGTAACATCTGTGAATTGCTGCTCAAGATCTTGCAATTTGCGGTTAAATAGAAATCCACATAGGTCCCGAAGGCCTTGTCCGATTGGCTGGCGCCTAGCGATGTTACAACACTGTTTAGGGTTTAGGGTGGTTGGACATTGCTCCATTTGTTTCTCTTTGATATAAATACTCGGATCACGTGCAAGCGGGAAGATACAACTAGTCTTGCACGTGAAGGGAGTGTTAAAAGTACCATCTATTTAATGTTTCCTATATTAGAGGTTTTTTATTGTTATTGTTTAGGCTATTTCCTATTTCCTAGTATTAATTTGATTCCTAATTAGTAAAGTTCCACTCCCTATATAAAGGGTGACCCTCATTGTGTCAAAACAACAATAAAGAAGTAAAATCTTACACTTATAAAGTGGTCACCAAATCTATGTTCTTTCCATGTGAGATACTTCAACATTATCCTTTAAATGGTTAGTGTTTTCAACTTGGAGCACCTGATAAAGGTGTCTAGTAAATAATTCCTTGGAAGATATGTAGGGTGGAATGATTCATATATAGATCATAACTAAAATAAATATTTTGGAAGTAAAATATAGCTAGTGGTTTATCTGATGCCAATATTTTGCTCCTAATTTCCTATTCTTTTCTTTCTTCGTGATCAGGCAGCTTCATGTTGGCTATGGCTGGGCACTACTGATGCATGTCTATTTGTTCACTTGTATCCCTTTCTCTTAAAACATAAATGAGCGTTAGTTTATTGCTTTTGGGAGTTCAGAATCAATATATTTCAAGCACAAGTAAAGTTCATTCAGGTGAGAACGCCACTAGTTTTGCTTCCTAGTTGTATAGAAGATCCTGATCCTCTATTTTATGCACTTGACCTTGGGAAACAAGATTTCTTACGTGATTGGATACATGGTGCTGGAAATTGGCAGATGTGTCCAAAATGTGATGAACCTCATGACGGCTGCCAGAAAGCTATCCCGGTGGCTGAAGCACAAAAGAAAGCTGATGATTCACCGCCTTCAGATTTTCCAATAAGTTTTTCCCAGCTATCATCTATTAGTATGGTATCTGAGAGTTGTGCTCCTAAATTTGTATACAAACGACGCAAGCAACTAAGGAATTCTGTTGCAATTTTTTCAGAAGATAAAGTGTCTAAGACAAAGAGAAGAAGGGCCGATTCTATATCTGCTGTTAGTTCTGAAGCTCCTGCTTTGGCGACATCCGCAGAGAACCACATTGGCTCACAAATTCGGCGTGAACCTCTGGCTGTTGGAGCGCACATTCTGCCTATTATATGCAACAATGAAGCTGATGTTTTAAGATCTGAATCAATGAATAAATGTTCAGTTCGGGAAGACCATGCTACAGATACAGCTCCTGGTAATAGTCAGCAAAAGATCATAGATGTTGACAGTATAAATGATAGTTGCTCGTCGTCAAAGTCGGATGTGGAACTCATTTCAGCGGCCAAGAAGACAGGAATGGATGATGTTGGTGAGTGTTCCTCTTCTAGCATGATGGCTGTGAATGCCATTGGTATGAACCTATCTGGGAAGGATCTTTATATCTCTATTCTAAGAAGCCAGGGGTTGCTTGAAAGGGTTTGGCCTGTCAGGACTTGTCCCTCTAATGAAGGTGGTGATGTATGTAGTGGTAGCAGCTGCTTCCGGCCTTGCAAAATTTGCAGTCGTTCAGAGACAACATTGAACATGCTAATTTGTGATAATTGTGAAGAGGCATTTCATTTGTCTTGCTACAGTCCTCGTATAAAGGAAATGCCAGTTGATGAGTGGTTTTGTCATTCATGTTTGACAACGAAGCAGAAAATTTTAAACGAGACTATTAGAAGAAAATTTCCAAGCATCACTAGTGAAAGAAGCAGATATAAATATGAATCATCTGAATGCGAATCGGGTCCTATAGCATTAATGTTGGAAGATACGGAGCTCTATATGTCAAATGTTCGAGTTGGAAAAGGTTTCCAAGCTGATGTACCTGACTGGCTGGGTCCGATTGACTGGTATGTAATTTCAGTAGTAATCTCCTCTGGCCTTATTATGTTCACTATCTTCAAAAGGTAGTTGGCATAATTAACTCTGTGCACATTTTTAATATGGTGTCCCACCTTGTTATTCCATTTGAAGAACAAATAATGATGTAATGGTAGAGAGGTCAATTTGCTTGGCTATTATGGGTAATCTTCTAAGGTTAACTTTTGTCAGTATTTTCCGTTGCATTTTTAATTCCTTTTATTTGCTTCCACTTGCGATTATGCTGTCTTATATACGGAACGAAGCTTCAGAGTATATCTAAAAATCCTCTTCTAGGATCTTGCTTTAGGTGGGGCGGCACTGAATATGTTATTTCGTTTTGTGAATAAATATAAGCTGAAAGGCTGGTTTTGCTACTTCCAGTTTTATGATAGGGTACATTGTTTTATTAATATACTTTAATGGTAGACTTATGTAGTTTGGAGATAGCTAACTTAGATAACGGTGGCCCTATGAGGATTTGATAGGTTCTTACTAGGTTTTTTTCCGCCACAGTACTGGTACATGTTACAAGGAACTCATGTGATTCTGATTGTGCTTTGAATTGAATGTTCCTTTCTCCCTATCTTTTTCATTTTAGTCATTCTAAAGCAAAAAGGCACTAGGATTGAGCTAATGGGTTATTGTGAAGGTTTCTTGGGAGCCAAATATGTCTCCCATTCTTAGTTTATGGCTTAGTATACAGTGCATGTGTTAAATTGAGCCTCTAGTAATCTACATGTGAGTAGGTATTTTATTTTATTACGAGTCCATTGTATATTCAAGAGTTTCTGTTACTCACCTCAGTAGACATTGAGAGTGTGTTATAAGATCAAGTTGTGGCAAGAACTTGGAGCTGGTTATTTCCTAAAAGATGAAGGTGTCAACATATTGAAGCATTGGTCCTTTAGGATCAACATTGCAGGCTCCACCATGGACAATCTGAGGCCAATAGGCATCAGATGTCTCATTAAAATAAGTATCTTTTCTGCCAACTTATTGAACCCTTGGTCCTCTTAGGATTAACATTGCATGCCCTGACATGGACAGTTTGAGGCAAATAGGCGTCAGATGTCTCACTAATATACACATATTTTCTTCCCTTGTTTTTTCGCTTAATTCTCTGCTTGTTATAAAAGAGTTTGGAGCCAATCCATGTGGAAAGTGACTCGTTTAATACAAAATCCATGGGTGAGTAAGAAAATAAAACTTGAAATGTGAAAGCATTTAGCCCAAAGCTTTGGGCATCCGAATATCAAAGTTTGGTTTTTATTGTATTGAACACAAGCAATGTTGAGTTGAATAACCTTTTGAATAGTTGGGTGCATGCTAGATTATCATTTATATACACCTTGTTTATAGAGCACTTGCTTCTATCTTGCTTGGCATGGGGAATCTTCTGTTCATTTGTGTGTGCTCATATGAGATCAGAGTTATTCACTTTCCTCACGTGTTAATTTTAGTGATGATATTTACCTAATTTATCTATATGTCTCATTTCTTGCTTACATTAATCTTTATTTATTTATTTCATGCAGTGTTGATACCGTTTTTGATGCAATGGAGATGGATTCGTCAGAAAGTATTAAGCATGTAAGACACTTTTGTTTACAGTTTTATAATTGAGTTTCTATAATTTGGAGTGGTAATTCTCAGGGGAGATATGACATCAAACTTTTTCCTTAGGAGTGGACTTCTAACGAGCACTCTAAGTGCAGCACTATCGGTAACTGGCTTCAATGTCAACAAATTAGGGATGGACCGGGAGCAGACGATGGAACTATATGTGGAAAGTGGCGCAGGTGATTTAAGAATTATTTTTTTTCTTTTTGGCTTCTCGTGTTGATGCACATTTCGATAAAATATGTTTTTTTGTACATTTTGATATATCATGGGTATTAACTAAGAGTTCATTATCTTATCAAAAACATGTTATGCACACCATTTATTGCATTTATGGTTGCTAACTTCTCCAGAAATTGTAAGATTTACTGATTGTTGAATGTGGATCACAGAGCTTCATGGTCGAGAAAGTTCGTTTTTGTCCTTGGGAAGTGGTTAGGGGTTAGCCTAAAGTAATAAGGGAATCTGCTTAACCCTCGAATTACTGATCGGCAATCTAAAAAGAATAGGATCAAGTCCAATGCTCTTCGCACGGTGTTTAGAGAACTATATATGAAAAGTTGGGCTGTCGCTGTGAACATTAAACAGTTAGTACTCTGTAGACATGGTTATAATTAGGTACTTCCTTATAGTTACCTGCATCTGCCTAAGCTAAGCACTTCATGATGGGACTTGTGCGTTAGATAGATTCAATCCCTCTAGCCTTCATAGTAGGATCTCTAAAGCTTCCTAGAACGTCAGTACCCATCAGCCAAAGAGTATGGAACTCTCCAACTCCTTGCGGGAGCGAAAGAGGTGATAGTGTATGCATTCAGTCTAACTTCCCTTCTAAATACGTTGTCAATGGACAGCTGGAAAATTAACTACAAGGCAAACATCATTTTTGAAAATTCTATACCTTTTGTTTTGTATGTCAGTAAAAAAATTAGGCTCCTTGTGAAAGCTTGCGGCTATTGTTTGCATATTGTCATGTAAAGAAACTAGGCTACTTGAGAATTACTCATGTCAGTTTCGGGAACACCTAAACTGTCCCATTATAAGTTGGAAACCAAATATTGTTTGTTTCAACCACTGGAGAAGATTGTGCATCTTAATATATTTTCTATTTAGCATTTCTTTATGATACAAAAAATCAGCATTCAGAAAATGTATTGATTTGGAAGAGGGTACTTAACAAGTTTTTCTTTTCCTTTGCGGAATGACAGGGCTCCTCTCTTTGAAGTCCAAACTGATAACTGGGAGTGTTTCTGTTCTGTGCTTTGGGATCCAACACATGCTGATTGCGCTGTGCCTCAGGTGTAATTTCTGCCCTTCTTTTTGTCTATAAACATATATTATATTCAAATTGACTTTCCACAGGGAAAATTTTAATCGAGATTTTGAAACAGTTTTTGAATTTTAGTCTTCAAGAGTTTTATCTTCCATATTCCTAAATCTTACCTGGCCTTGCATGAAAATCCTTGAATTAGCCAGTTTGGAAGAAATATTACCTGCACTGCACTTAAGGTAAAAGGCGAAGTTTTCTGGTTCAAAAAAAACTGTGAGGACTATTAAGGTACTTAAAAAGAGATCGATAATTAGATAAGTCGTTTTGTTAATTTGCAATGTGGCATGGTTTGGACTTCACAGAAATATTGACTTATCAAGTTACTTGTAAGAAGCTGCAAGTGCTTCATTTCTTTTGTTATAAGTTCGGTTTTGTCCTTCCAAATGGCACTGTCAGTTCGTAAACATGGTCGATGACAGTAAAATATTTTTACTGGTACATCTTCTGATCTTTGCTTCACTCATGCACTATTATATCTTCAAATAAATACTTATTGCTGATTCTTTGTAACTATTTCATCTGTCACAGGAAATGGAAACTGAACAAATTGTAAAGCAATTGAAGTATATTGAGATGGTATGTTCCAAAACTCGGATATGTCTTTTTGCTGGCTTAGACAACAACTGCATTGGTGGTGTTGTTGTCTCATTTATGTATGTAATAATGTAGGCAATCTAGTTTGCATTCATGTAGTGTTTCTGGAATCTGTTAATATCTTGTCATTAATATTATGGTGACCTTAATTCAGGAAAGAAGTCGGAAAATAATTATGATTTCATTGATTTCTTATCTTAATGCTTGCTTGTGTAGCTGAGGCCACGGCTGGCTGCCAAAAGGCGAAAAATGGATCACAACAAGAGCGATGCACAAACACACCCAGCAGAGCGGATGGATGACTAATATGCGCTTGCTTGATAGAACATCTTTGTACATTTGCATCTTACAATTTCAAAGGCTGTATACCCAATTTTTCCTGTCCAGCTGCTGTGAATGAATCATATTGTTCACTTAAAAATTTTAACCTCATTTTCATTGATCTTATCATCATGTAATAAGAAGCAAACAATTAGCATCCATATACCGTATACTATCAATGACAGCACATCTGCAATGCAGCGCACTGAGGCGGTGTGAATTTTTAAAAAGTTGCGTACCAAAACCCATAATTTTTTTAAAATAGTAAATGAAATTGAGATATCACATTGATGTCAAATAAAAATATTATTATATTAATTTTAAGGGTTTAACACAATCTATTCCAATTCGAAATCGGAGGATGGGGGAGCAACGAGTTTATGGAATATATGTTTCAGATAACTATTAGTTTTCTTCATGTTCCGTGCGTTCTTCGATTGCAGAGTTTAATTTTGCGCCTTGAGCTCTTCAATTTGAGCATCATGGCGATGTGAGTCTGATGATCTGTGCGAGCTCTAGCGACCAAAGAGGCTTTGGTGGCCTCGGATCTTACCTCCTGAATCCCTGAGTTACGATGCCCCGTAGCTCACACACGTGTGGACGGATCCTACATTTGAGAGACCCAATACTACTCGTACCTCCTTCGCATAACACATGTTGACAAAATAAAAATACATTAATGAATATATATGAAAAAATAAAGTTTAAATTGAAATTTGGAAACTGAAAATCTTAACAGCAGAAAATAAAGTTTAAATTTTCTATGGATTGCAGCTGTAAAAGAAGAAAAGCTACTGCGATGACATGTGTAGCATTGGGGTAGCGTTGGGGCGATGCCAAAGTGAGGCGACGCGGGAGTGAAGATTATAAATAAAAGAGGAGGAGGCGATTGCTGAATTGTCTCACAGAAAAGAATTGAAAGTGAAAGTGAAAGTGCGATGGTGATGGTGATGGATATTACGATTGCGTCAGTTTGTCTCCCAAAGTGGAATGAAAATCGACCTCTGGGAGAAGACGGCCACTTCGTGGTCTGCGAAGCACAGTAACAGCATGCCTTCGGTGTGGCAGACGGTGTCCGGAGCTGGGCAGGGGCATCCCTACCATTAAGCTAGTGAAGCAGGCCCCTAATCAAAAAATGCCCAAAAATTATATAAGTATATAATGTGTATTAAAGTTTTAGATACAACTGAATGATTTCATAAAAAACAATTGAATGACGACGAAGAATAAGAAGAATTTGGCATTATATATATAAGATAGATTATATATAGTTTATTGTTATAGATTTATCTATAAAACTTAATTAATAAAAATATATGAGTATCATCTCCTTATAAAAGTTAAGGTTTAATATGAATTTTTGCTTTAGGCCCCGAGAATGTTAGAGCCGTCCTTGGAGATGGGCCAAGAAGGGAATGGATGCCAGCGTCTACACTCACCAATTGATGACCAACTCCGCCGCCGCCGTGCGTCGGGGAGTCATTGACCCCTTGGTTGTCCTCCGTCGTGTGTACACCTCCTCTAAGGCGGCGCAAGACAACTCCACTACCTGCGTCGGGGTGCTCCTCGGCCACCGCGTCCTCCGCGTGGCCAACGTCGGCGACAGCGGGTTTTGAATCTTTCGGGACAAGCGTTGCACGTTCCAATCTCCCATCCAACAGCACGGCTTCAATAGGCCTTTTCAATTGGGGAACCACACCGAGAAGAGCAACCGACCCAGCGACGCCAAAGAGACTGAGTGTGAAATGGAGCCTGGAGACATCATTGTTATGAGGACCGATGGCTTGCTTGGACAATGTCTACCCATATGAAATTGAAGATTTACCGAGGTCCACTGAGGAGGAACAAATCCAGCTCGACGCACACCAATTGGCTTATCAGATCGCATGCATTGCCCTGGCAAATTCTGAGGACGAGCGCTTTTGCAGCCCCTTCCAATTGGCTGCTCGCCACTCTGGTTATCTTTACCGCGGTGGCAAGATCGATGACATTACGGTCATCGTCGTGCTCATCCCTCCCCAAACTTAGAAACTAGGGCTTTTTTCAATTTCATTCTTTCTTTCATATATATTTTTTGTATCTTCATTGCCATATTCTCAATATTAAGCAATATTCTTTGATTTCGTTGTTTTATTTTTATTTCAATTTGATTCGGTGATTCCATCAATTAATAATTGATTTCATGTTGAATCAAAACTGAAATACAAATGCAAAACCAGAAGCTTTAGTTAATCAAAACTCATATACAAAAAATATGAAATCAAAAGCTTCACGAGAAATATAATGTCAATTTTGAATCAAAAGACCCTAATCCCAATCCTTAAAATCTACCTAATTTGTCATTTTCGGCCGCCAACTAGCGGTTGTTGCTCTTGTCGCTCCCTCTCTCTGCACTTGTTCGCCGTCGAGTTGTTCAACCCCGTCAACACAATGTATGAATAAAATGAGATATTTTTGGTTGTATACTATTGTAACTGTTTTAAACTTCTCGACAACTGGAACAACACACACATGTCAATCCGGAGCATGAATATCTTGGCTCTTTGATAGAGCGTTTTGCAAAAACCTGCTCAAGACTAACACCGTAGAAACACCCCACCATTTTCCAAAAGATTGTAGTGGAAGAAATGTTTGAAATCCGAATGATCATCAAACAACTCTTAAGTGCTGGATGGTTTTGGGACGTGTTTTGAGCTTATTTTGCATTATCCAGTGGTACATGATTATAATTTCTGGTACCATTGAATCCAAAAAATTGGATGTTCTTGCTGGTTATATCAATAAAGTTTCAATTGAAATTTGGAAACTGAAAATCTTAACAATAGGGATCGTTTGGAGCACGCACCTGATACCGCTTCATGTAGCTCTGAACGTTTGGCTCCAAACATATCTCTTTCTCGTCCGCCTTTCTCTAACAGAAGTCGAGCATCTTGGTCAAGAACAACTTTGGGCCCGAATAGTGGTTAGGCTCCAAACGTATCTCTTCCTCGCCACCTCTCTTGCAACCACCTGAGACTTTCCTCCCTCAACAATAATCGGTTTGGTTGGCTGTGTTTTTCTTTTCGTTTGAATCTGTTTCTTTTTTTTATTGTACTTTTTTGTTCGTGCAATAAAACTCCTCGGTAGTCGACTTAACACATTTCTAATCTAACTATAGTTGACTATTTTTTGTTGTGACGGATGCACTAAGAATTTGTTTTCTCAAATTTGCCGTTTATTTTGAGTTAACACCATCAGTTTTCAGTGAGTTGATCAAAATACCCTTAAATATCATTCAAATTTTCAAACACCTGCATTAAACTCATTTATTTCCTTTCTCCTTCCTCCTTCTCTCTCCATTTCATAAACAAACATTCCTCATTTAATACCAATATAATGAGATTAGGAAATTTTGAAGTTTATTCTAAACCCATATGACCATTACTTTTTCCCATTTTCCTTCTCCCTCCTCCTCCTTTCTCCTTCCCTCTCATCAAACCGGTGGCGATTTGTGGGGTTTTGAAAGTGCTTTTTTTGAGGGAGATTTTTGGGAACAATCCGATGAAGAACCCACCTGGCGATGCAAAGAGGGACCGGCCAGTCGCCGGTGAGCTCGCCTTTGCCGGAGAGTTGTTGGGGTGGATGGGCAGTCATCTACGACGACGGGTTTCCGTGAAGAAATCGGGCTGGGTTGTGAGGGTAATTCAGCCTTATGGAGAATACTCCTTTCCATCTGCTGTATAGGATTGTATGTAGTGGTATGAAATTAATTTATTTTCACTGTAATTTTTGTTGTTGTATGTTTTAATTTTTTTACCATTATTGGTTCACAGATGAATTGAATTTTGGCTACGAAGCAGCCATGTTTTTCGTCTTCTCTTTCTCATGAATTATAAGAAGAAACAAATAAGCATCATTTTGTTAATGTCTGGATCTGGTTTCAATTTTCCTAAATTCATAGTTCATGAAGAAACGGGCTGTCGAATTTGAGTCACTATTAGCCTAGCCATTTGTACTAATTCACTTTTGATCTCTCCTTTCTGCTATACACCTTTACTTGTATGCTGGAGAAAAGGTTGGGAATTTCAACAGCTGAAGCACATTTTTGACCGAGTCAAGTTTGTAGTTGTAAAATCTTCAAACCTGAATGGCATAAAGTCTGCAGATTTGGTGAACATGGATCGAATTTTGGGTAAAGGAATGTTAATGCAGCTGTTGTTTTCCAATTATAGACCAATATGTCATTATTTTTTATAAAGAGTTGATCTAGTATTTGAGGGAAGCTAGAAGAATATAGAGGGAATGACAATAATATTTGTTACAGTAAAAGAACACTGTCAAAATCATCACTAATTTTGACTTGAATCAATTGTGTGTTTTTATCGTTTTGCTTTTCATATGTGTTTTAGTGCAGAACGTGTATTAATTGGTAAGATTGATCTTGGGTAGCTTGAAATATTTGGTTTTGGCTTCTGGGCTTGGTGTTGAATCTAAGTGCAACATATTTGAATAGGAGATAGGGGAGAGGAGGATGACGGGATGAGAGAGGGGAGAAAGGATAAATAAGAATAAATGACATAAGGGTATTTTGGTCATTTTGCATTCAAAATTAACTTAAAACTAACGGAACATAGTTATCTGAGAAAAAATTCTCAACGCACATATCACAAGAAAATAGTCAACAATAGTTAGGTGAGAAATGTGTCAAGTCAACTGTAACAGTGAGTTTATCCCTAAAAAAATTCATCCGTGTCCATAAAACAAACATCAATCTTAACACGGGCCTACGACTCATAGTTAAACATTGTGTGACATCTAGATCGGACCTTAACACTTCACACATACATAATTTGTACAATTTACTGTGCATTTATCTAGTAACTTATCTTTTTTGTTGATTTGCAAAAGCCAACTGCTCATTGACAAGCATATAACAAACAATATACAGGAATAGTATGCTGCAATGGACTACTATCATAACAAAATGGGGTAAAGACTAAACAAAGCAAGACATAATTTTGATCGCTAGCCACAAATAGCTTAGACGATCTTTATATTTGAAACCAAATAAAAGAAAACAGAGAGAAGACGAGTAATTACTTTTTTTCCACCTGAAACAGCATGGGGAAAGAACAACCCACACTTCCTCCAAGGCATATCTAAATCTTCTGGCAGGCATCTCCCCCCTAAGTTTCTGCCCGTGGAAGAGATCAATATTAGTACATACGGATCACTTGATATTATATTACGAATTTAGGAGCTTCCATCACTCTAAGAAAACAAGCTCAACAAGTCAGAAAATGCATGTCATATAATATGCCAATATCGTGCAATACCTGAAAATGGCACTTGAGATGTTTATCTCACAGAACTGGCAACACTCGATTACGGTATTCTCCCAATGCCCATATGGGGAAAATGTTTCTGTATGCAGCATATGTAATCATGCAATTTTTGTTGAAAACTCCCATGATTTGCTGTAATAAGAAGAAAAAGGAACTATTAATCATACTGCATTAGAGATGAAGGGCGAATATTATTAGTTAAGCAACATATATTGAAGTCACTCAATGTTTTCAGAAAGATGCGACAACCACATTTTTACTAATATAGCTTCCAACACTTCCCATCATACAGGCACACAAGCAAAAGCGAAGAATAACAAACGGATCTGTATGTGCCATGTTAACATTAGGTCATTATTCAACTCAAAAGAACTCTCAATGCAAAATGAACAGATGTATACGAATATGCAATGGCGTGTTATTAGCATGGGCAGTATAATTTCTGGAGTTTTAAGGGATTTCCTTTTCAAACTTTGCGATTTGGTTGGAAGGGTGCCATTGACAAACTTTTAATATGCAACCCTCACATTTAACACTTGCATCATAACAATATATTTGATTTTGTTTATTTGGAGGATAACTGTAGCATATAGAAATGTGTTGTTGTAACAGGTATATAACACATACGCTGGTAGTTTGATGTCAAAGAATTAAGATAAACAAGGGATGCTATGCAATAAGCTAATAGCAGGTGCTTGTAGGGAATAGTGATGCAACTTATCTGAAGATTATAATCCAATCAATTAAGCAAGCTCGGAAAGTGTTGGAGAATTACCTCCTGCGGAAAATCTCCATTCTCCATTTGGGAATTTATTAGACATCTTGCTGCACGGTGTAATGGCGTAGGGTCTCTCTCAGCCTGCTCCAATAATTTAAAGGTCATATATGCAATAATTGTGTATGCATGATATACAACCTAAAATCTAGTTGTTGTGGTTCAAGTATGCTTATGATCACGTTGTGTGCACCTATTACAGTTAACTAATCCGAAAAGGTTGTTTATTTCAATAAATAAATAAATCACCTAAATTCAACTACCCCGAGTTTAATCCTTAGGTAATTTGGTATAACTTGACAAGTACCTGTCCTGCATCAATAAGAGCCAACATAGCCCAACCAGTATTTACCACGTGAGATCTGTTTCCCTTGACATTTGTGTACACCTACAGAGAAAAACAGAAAATAAAAGGATTAGATATTTAAAAGTGAATTGGTAATAAATAATATGGGATTCAAAACATTACCCAATTTTAATCATTTAAAGGGTATACAGTGATACTGAGAATCATTTACGGGTAACTACCGTTTTGATTCGCCAGTTAAGAGTATTGCAGTTCTCGGAATGAGAACTATAGAACCAAAGAAGCAGGTATCCCCGCACAGCAAAATTTGCAAGTCATGCTCACAAAGAGTAATTTATTCTAATATAAAAGAAAAAAAAAAGGAAAAGAGAGGTTGAACCTGATTTTGACAAGAAAGATAACTCTCTCCCCAACCACCAGAAGCAAGTTGTTTGGACAACAGAAAATCACAAGCCCTGCGAATGCTAAAGCTAGTGTTATAGTTCTTTCCTGCCGCCACTAATCCTTTTATCCCAAACCATGCACCATAGGTGAAGCAAACACCCCAGGAACCATACCTATTCAGAAAATAAAATATTTGAGGTGAACTATACTAATGGATTATGGAATCTTAAGGAGAAGATATTGAATATGAACCGTAAGCAGTTACAAAATCTATTCAAGAAAGCACTAAGCCTACGGACATCTGATAAATTCAAAGGGTTCCCAGAGGAGCTAACCATGAACCATCTGTTCCCTGTATCTTTTCTACGAATCTAGTAGCTTTTTCAATAAATTGTCTAATTTCCTCGCGCCGATGTCCAGGATACACTTTAGTGAAAGATACCAATGCTTGAATTGCTGCTGACGTACATTCCACATAACTAACATGCAAATATAGTTAGTAATACATAATTTTTTTCAATAAGATAGCTACTAAAACCCAAAATTCTGGTGTCTTACGGATAATCAATGACGATGTCTCCAAATGTTTCAGCAGGGTTGATCAACTGATAACAAAGAAAACAGAGAATATAATTATACTAAGATAGTTAGCAACGGAGGCACGGACAAATACATTTATGGGATGTCCCCCCTAGTGGCAATGAAATGCATGTCATATGCAATATATACTTTTGTGGAAGGTAAGAATTGGTAGAATGATGTAAACTAGCACTGTTGTGCCTGTATACAATTTACCTCCATCCAGGGATAGGATCTTGTGAGCTCATACGTTGCAAGACCACCATCAGCATTCTGTAAATGAAGAATAAAGCATATCAGTATTCAAATTCTCATCCTGCTGAAACTACACAACTGGTATAAAAAGCAAAGCAGTTAGACAACAGAAAATTTTACAATGCAATACATCATGAAGGTGACACTAAAAGAGTGATGGAAGTACTGTCTGATAATTTCTTTTTATCGGCAATGATCATTACAATAGAACATCTGTTACCATGTAGAAGGTTTATCGGCAATTGAAGAGACTCTAAATGCAATTGCCAGTAAATGATGTTAAAAGTAAAAGGAAAACAAGTTACCTGGAGTGAAAGAATGACATTCACAGAATCATACAATCGCTTTGCTTCTAACTGTTCCCCAACAATTTCTGAAGGAATTTTTGATAATAAGAGAACTGTCTGAAAATCGAAAAAAGGAAAACCATAAAGACGTGACAAATAGAATAAACATTTGTTTAAGAAGTAATTTTGAACTTGATCAGCCATGACCTTAAGCCCTTCTGCTGTACAGTCTGAGATGGGCCATCCATGATCTGCAGTAGAGAAAGGCCAGGCACCTTTTGAAATGTGTCGGTACCAATAGACAAGGTCACCTGGGCAGTCTTCTAGAACCTTTACCAGGAATAGACTCATATATGAATATGTCCAATATAGGCGCTTTCACACATAAAAAGGTGTGAAAAAAGACATAAAAATACCTGTGAATTTTTCAAGTACATATGTGCTTTTTTTAGAGTTGGGCCATAATCTTCAACCAGGTTGGTTGAAATGATAGCTTGAACAGCAAAAGCAGTGTCCCAGAGTTGACTTCCATTATAACCCTGCAACACAATTCTTCTGTCTTCAGTAGATGGTCATTCAGATCTCAGAGTTCTCTATGACAAAAATAACTGTGCGTCACACTTAGCTATAGAACCTTAACCATCTTTGTAATTTATGGATGACTCCCATGTCATTTTACAACTTACAGGAACGCATACAAAGCACAATTGTTTAATCAGTTACTATATTCTATTGGGAAATTATGAAAATCTGGTAATGTTTCACATCCGTGCAGTACATAAAGCAAACAGAAGGGAACACAAAAGCAGCAACTGAATTCACATGGTAGGGTGTACAAACCTGCATTTTCATGCCATCTTCTGCCATCCACAGATAATCATGAACTCGTGGAAGGTGCAACTTGAAAGCCTCCGAGTTTGGATCTTCCACCCAGCAGCAAAGCATATTTAACACCTGAATTTAATAGGAAGAAACACAACTTTAGCTGACATCAAAATTTATTTCCTGGCTCATCATGACAGATTTATACGTATAGAGAAGTGTATAATACAGGCCTGTTACGTCATAATCTATAAATTTGCAAGTGTAAAAACTAGTAGGCTGCCAAATCTTCCCTGCCAACAAGAGCAAGTCAATTATTGACTCGCATAGCCCAGCAAATCAACCCTCTACAATTCTTCAACATAAAAGAGAGATCCATGCCTTGTTTACAGGTCCAATGCATATATAACGAGTGTTCTCATCTTCATAGTGTATGTGCTCCATTGTAGATCGAAGGGCCTTTTCTCTCAACTTCTTGCCAGGCCAGCGCATCAAAATAGGTTCTACTGCCTTATGAAGAGTTCCCCAAAGTATATCCTGTACCAGTGGATGTGGATAGTATAGATCTTCCTGCAACAGAGACATAACAGCAAATCCGTTGTCAATCTAAGAATGTATGAACATTTCTAAAAGAAAGTAATTCAGGAAAACTAAATAGTAGCAATTTTATTTTTGTTTGATTGTTACAAGTCCTTGGCCCTACCTTTTATTTTAGTACCACTAACAGAATCACCTTCAAGTATGTTTATATAACTACTATTTATCTCACTAATTACCTCTGGTCTTGTCATTTTGTTTTATTTTATTGTTTCCAACCTTCATGATACTTTTGTTGCCAATCATAGGAAAATGCAATTAAGACTGATGCATACACCATCAATGTTGCTACATTTCTAACAAAATTTCAAGCCTGCATGAAATGTAATATGTACTTCCTCTCATGGTATAAACCCAGACCTTTATTACCAAAACATTTGGAAAGAAAATCACGAGGTGATGCAAAAAGCATAAAATAGATATGTTGTGTCAACAATTAGGTTACAGTAGAACAAGATGATAGCACCAACCTTTGCACATTCATTGCGTGCATGGTCCCAATTTATATCATGATACGGAACAGTAAAAAGCTCCTTTCTCAAAGACAAAACTGTGGGTGTTATTGGACCAACAAACCTCTTGCCATATAAATAAGACATAGGCAAATATACCATTCTGCAGTGGCACCACATTCTTCCTGCAGTGCACCAAAATTTGTCAATATTGTTTAAGTGATACCAATTATTTAAAATCAACAAATTTGAACTCATAACTTTTAAAGTCCCCCAACTCTTGTACGCTCTAAAGACTGGAATGTCATTATTTGGTTCTCCATTCCTTATTCTCTGGCCCTGTGCTATCTTAGGTATATGTCTGGTTTCCTAGTCTGGACCTGTAGCTTTTCTTAGAGAGTTAGCTTTTGCATATGTTGTTTTCTTATCTGCTGTTTTGTTTTCGCACTTGGCTCCTGTCTTTTCTACCTTCTTGGAAATCTAATCAGTTTATAATTTAGGGAAAATGGCAAAAACATGCCCTATATTATCACACTTATACAAGAACATGCCCTGTACTTGGTTGATGGCAAAAAGGTGATGTGAACTTTGATTTTTTTGTGCAAAATGTGTGTATTTGTAAAAAAATGACGAAATTTCCCATGATATTAAGAATTATATATATATTTAAAATAATTTTTAACTTAAAAATAATTGAATTAAAAAATTAAATTACAACTTTTGATTATACAAATTTTAGTTATAAGATATTTTCAAAAGAAACTTTTAAATTTTTTTATTTTTATTTAAAAAATAATTGTTAATGTTGAGGGTAATTTCACCATTTACACACATCTTGCACAAAAACTCAAAGTTCACGACATTTTTTTGCCATTGACAAAGTGTCGGGCATTTCTTTCAAAAGTGTGATAGTACAGGGCATATTTCTCCCACTTTCCCTATAATTTATACAAGTTTCCTTGCCAGTGGTTAGAAAAGTTAAAACCAACTATGCCTTTTCTTAGCCAAATGTTAGCACTTGGAATAAGTTTTACAAATTTAATAACATTGGCTGCTCACAAAATTTTCTTCTCGGATGTATATGAGGAGAGGGTAGTGTGGTAAACATGTCTGTCTAACAATGATTTCCTACACGCAAATCAAATATCTTTCTAATGTATTGTAAGTGTCACATTTAATCTTGCTATCAATTATTTCATAGTAGTTCAAACACTTACAAGGTTTTGCAAGAGTGTAAAATATGGTGCTTCTTTTTGGTTGGGCTTCTTTCCTTTTCATAGATTATAAAGGAGATTAGTTGTCAATGATTTTCTTTATAGTTTCTTAATATATATTTTTTAAGAACATGCATAATTTAGTCTAACTTTTATGGATAAGAATTGAGATAGCAATTGTAAATGTAGCCATATATAATTTCAAAGTTTAGCTTAATATATGCTGTTTCGCCCTTGACTATCTACCGGGAACTACTATAAGTCAGATCAAGTTAATAAACTGAATATGGAAATAATTGATAAAAAAAATAGATGGCGATGAATTGCCAAGTACCTGGATGGATAGGGAGAGCATAAGGAAGCAGCCATATTTCAGGGGGTAGGGGATTATTGCCAGACCATTCATATGCTCCAAGTACCTATTGCCACCAAGAAAAAGGAAAAGGATCAAACCAATGTCATAGAGTACCTACAAGCAAACACTGAATTTGATGCTTTAAGCATAGGCATGAGGTAAAGTTCTGAACTGAAAGCCACATTTTCCCCCATGATGTTATTGCAGTAGCGCCACCATGGTTCAGAATCCAATCACGGCCTTTCTCCATTGCTCCTTCTCCTTCATTAGCTCCTTCTCCAAGCAATCTTAAAGTAACATATGTCAAGACAGAACCAAACATTGTGCTCGGTCCCTCAATGTGTAGACCCCATCCACCATCTTCATTCTGCAATTACAGACATCTACATTTAGACAGCTCTCTTACATGTCCGGGAATCTTCAAAAATATTTTTTTAATAATTAATCCCTCAAAAATAACAAGTGGGATGACTGTTTGTCACAGTAAGAATCAACGAAACATCTTTACTTGATGATTATAGAGATAACGGCACATCTCCTTCTTATGCTCTTCTGTTAAAACTGCATTGAGTGCTCCAGTGATGGACAGACAAATTACCTGATATATTACACAAAACAAAATGTTATGGTTAACGAAGACATTTCAATTGTCATGACAACATATACTACCCAACATATCTTTCCCCACCAAAAAGAACAAGGTCCAAGATAAGTAGTTACCAAGCCAGGCATAAGAAACATTGGACCTCCATAATCTCCAGGCCAATGTCCATCATGAGCCTGTAGAGTTGAATGGAAATCTACAGCCCTTCTTAACGTGGTTGTCACGATCTCTTCAGAGACATCCTCTGTGTCTTTTACTTTTACTTGGGGTAGTACACTACCTCTTGGATTCTCTTTGGCAAACTATACAGCGTGAAACATTGGAAAATGATTAAAATTAGATACCGAAGCTACAGTACTAAAGAACTATATACATGAGTTGTATAAATTGAGGTGATTAGATACTGAAGATAATCTAGCAAAAACTTGATGTATATTATTACTACATGCTATACAACGTTAAGCTGTATACATTAACATTGTTCAATTTATGTACAAATAAAACAAATCTAATCGTAAAATTGAGCTGGGCAGCTGATTTTGAATCTGAGCATATCTTTGGAAAAACTTTTGGACTCTGAGCTCGAAAGAAAGAAAGAAAGAAAGAATCACTAAGTTTATATCAAACTCTGCCGTCACTTAGAACATTGAAGGAAGAAAGTGATACTGAAGTTACACTTACTTATTTGGAAAAAGAAGTTCACCAATAATTCTAGGAATGTAGTTTGTTTGGAAGAACAATTAAAGTAATTAAAACTCAATTACTATATTACATCAATTTCATTTTTTATGTGCTACAAACTTATGGCATGGATTTGCATGATGAAAAAGTGAGAATAGTTTATCAATTTGATAACAACTATTCCTTTTAGTTCACAAATAGTGAATACTGATTAATACAGAACCCTACAGAGTCAACTTTCATTAAGCATGACAGTAAACAGTACAGTTTCTTCTGAATATGAACTATGTTTGCTCAGTCCGTGTCCTCATGTCAGTACCAAATGAAAGAGATTCTTAAACCAAATATGAGAACTACTAATTCGCCTCAAACTAAAAATTGCCTAAATTAAATAATTATTAAACCAAATAAGGAAAGTATTAACTCAATTCAAACTAAAAAACATAATTTTCCATCTAATTCATTATTCAGGCTATAGGAAGCATCCCAAACATGCAAATCAAGGAGTATCAATACTGTGTCAAAGTCAAATTTTAGTTCCAAAGTCCAAATCAGTTTAGATCGCCTTGAAAGGTCAAGCAAGTTCTAAGAATAATCACAACCATCCCTGGCCCACAAAAGGTCACCACTGACAGAGAAGCCGCCCTCTGGTAGGTCACCAATTAACAGCTTCTCAGAAGAAAACATCTAATCACACGCCATCACATAAACAACTACATGAGCCAGTATCAAAATTACTAAATTAAAAAAAAAATCAATGTATTATACTCCACGGAAACAAAAGTTCACGCATCAATCAGAGCCCAACGGAACACACACAAACCTGAAAGCGCATGAGTAGATCTGAACTGTGCTTCTTCTCGAATCGGCTCTCGCGGAACTCCTCGCGAGCCCTCTCGATCTCCGCAATCTCCTCGGGTGATCCGAGCTTGGAATCGAACTCCCAGACTTGCCTCCCGACGTGATTGTTCGTCGTCCTCAGCCATGGACTCCCTCCCTCGGCGATCCTCAGCTTCCACATTCCTTTTTCACACAAAAATGCCACAAAATTACGATACTGTTTGGCTCTCGGGAAAATAAGAAATTAGTTAGAAATTTCAGCAGCAGCATCATAGCATAATCATATAACAAGATTTTGCACAGCATCGAGAGTATCGAGGGAAAATAGAGGGAAATGCTGGAAAACGGTTTCTAGCGGAAGAAAATGAAGAGGCAAATAGAGGAAAATGAACAGAAATTGAAATCTCTGAGCAAACCTGATCAGTTCTGAAAACTGGAAATGGGAGAGAAATTCTCAGAAGATGGATATGGAAGCTCAAGCAACAATCGTATAAAAAGTGTGTGTGTGTGCGCGTGCGCATGTTGTGCCAAATACCGGTATTTATTTTCATATTGTATTTCCAACCATGAATGGAAGTACACAATACAAGAGTTATTTTGTGGTCATCATTGGTTACGTAATTAATTAGTATTTATATTCATTTTATTGAAATAATGGAAGAAAGCAAATTTTAGATTGAAATTAATATCTTTGGTCAAGGTTAGGGGCAGTAAATGAGTTGGGTTGTTAACCAGTAGTTGGAGTTAAATATTCAGTTGAGACTCGATATAAATAATCGAGTTTGAGTTGAATTCGAGCTAAAAGTTGGACTTGTTTAATAAACGAATCGAGTTCGATCTTGACTTTTCATGACTCAATAGTCTCGTGAGCCACCTTGTTTAATATTTAATTAATTATATATGTTTTACCTTCTGATAAATATTTGAAACGAAAATAGATGAGTTGAATCAAGTCGAACATATCTCGAGCTTGATCATTTAGCATTTAATTATTTTATTTAACATTAATTATAACTTTTAATAAATATTTGTACTGAAATTAAGCGAATCGATTCGAACTGAGTTAAGCTCGAGCTTGTCTATTTTCTCTTGACCCGATCTCGAGTTTTGTTGAATAACCTCGTTTGAGCTCAAACCGAACACTTTTTTTCACGAGGCGGGCACAGTCCTGTCAAATCGAGACTCAAGGGCTCGGTTTGACTCAGGCTTGAACGAGATTATGCAATTAACCTCGAGTTCGGCTCGAAAAAATAGGCAAGTTTGAGTTCGAATCATCGATTCGTTTCACTTAATTTTCAATACAAATATTCATTAAAATAATATATATAAAAAACCTTCCATTTACAAAAGTATTATCCTAATGGAAGTTATTCTCGACACGCGATAAATATGTATCTAAGTAATCGATGTCTTTTTTTGTTTATAAATTTTTATAACCACCATGGCCTTGTACATTTGTCTATGGTTTCATCTGCTTCCATTTTCCATTTGAAAATTTACTTTGAGCCTGATGACTTTCTTTCCAAAAGAAGCTCCATTAATTCTCAAATATAGTTTTGCAGGATGTAATCAATTTCACTTTGGATAACTTATTTTTACAAAGGGTTTTCCGATGTACCTATAACTTGCTTGTGATTTTGAGGCTTTGCCTCGACCATATAAACTAGGAAGTCTATGCCGAAGAATTTTGACTTCTTCTTAGGTTTGAAGTTCTTGTTGTATGTTATTCATGTCAACCTTTTGTTATAGGTACTTACTATTTTCATCAATCGTTTCTAAACCCTAAATCACTTCATTCCTCTAGAATGGAAATATATGTTCAACGAATGACACATTATTTGGTTATATTATTGTGTTTTTGTGTATCTCAAGATTTCTAGATCCATACATTATAAACTGATATGCATTATTATGTGATACATATCCAATGAAAATATATTTCACCGTTTTGGACTTATTTTCATTTTCTTAGCATTCGTAGAGAGTAAGACTGGAGAGAGAGAATTTTGGCAAAGTGGCAGCTAGGGTTTTTCCCTATATTTCTATTATAGTGATTAAATTTCACTTATATAGAATACAAACCCTAATCATAAGAGCAAAAGGAATCATAAAGTAATTCGAGTTCTAGAGGACGAAAGACCTTATGAGTAAAACAATTCAATTTAATTCACTTTTTTCCAATATGGGAAACCGGGGTGCAATGTGGCCCCTAACTCGACGGTAAAATATGTTGTAAAGGAGTCGTCATGACAAACTGCACGGCAAAGATGATACATTGGGATGTTTAGGGTTTAGAGTGCTCAACCCTAAACCTTGTCACAAAAAATTGTTTAGCAAAATCTTGTCATATTAGGTTTCATGCTTCTGTTTCTAATTACGAAATGTGTGGTGTTATAAATTATTATACTAATGTAACTTAGCATGATCCTTCGAGAGAACTTAGTCTATACCGTTTCTTTCTAATAAAAATGTTTTTCTTCTATCAGTGGACACTGTTAACGCATTATACGAACTGGGTAAAAAGAATTAATGTTCTTGTTATTGATTTTACTTTGATTGCTTATTTGTTTGAGCATTATAGATCTTTCTCGTTGTAAGAATTGGAAACAAACTACAAATATGATATATGTTTTTGGGAAAAGTACACTTAGCTACACAAAACTATAGATATTGTCCATTTAAGTACACTCAACTAAAAGTTGACTATTTCTGATATACTCAAGTTTCATAAATTTCTACATTTTAAGTTTTTTGGATGAAAAATGTTAATTTTGAAAGTAAAAAGATGAAAATGTCTTTGGTCAGTTTTCTAATTTTCAAATCATGACATTCATGTGTGTTTGGGTTTGCCGAAGATCTGATGGGCCGGGGTTGTTGGAGGTCGAATCCGGCATCGGCGAATGTTGTCTCTCTGATACCCAAAATCCAAACAATTAAAAAGATTTTTATTATAAAATACAAGGGATTTATAAAATATTTTTTTATATAAATCTCTTATTTGACGGGACTTTTATATGTTTTCTCACATTAGATACAGACAAAAAAACTCATAATCAATTAATGAACCTTCTTCAATCCCAAATTAACAACCCCATATTTGCCTTATAAGTTTGTAGCACTGTCCTATTGTTCAATTCACAAGTTGATTGAGATTTAATTCCAAATTCAAATCTAATAATCAAGTATATATGCACAAAATTTATCACTTACCCATTATAGACTTTTGAAGTGTGAATCTTAAACCGGGATCATGGTCCAAGATCCTAACATCTAATCAATTTACTCTTAAATTATATGCCCAGCCCTACCTACAGATATTGTATTTATGGCAAGTCCTGAGTCTATGATTCAATTTAATAAGAGACAAAACTGCCGATATTAGTGAAAATATCGGTCAAACCGGTTAACCCAGCAAAATTTAAATTAATTATGGTCTAATCCAATCCAAACTAATTAATTCTGGTCTACTTCAATTTAAATCAGTTAATTTCGATCTTGTCCATTCTAATCCGGTTTTATTCGGTCCACGCAATTAATTCTGGTTTGAAATATAGGTTAATAAACAAGAACAAAAAGTCAAACTCTCATTCACTTATTATTTTTTCAGTTTCATGTTTGAATTTCGAGATTATTGACAAATTTGATATTAAAATGATTAAATATCATTCATGTTGTCTTTTAATAAATAATGAATATGAGTTTATATATATATTTAATTAATTAACATTACAAAACGCGTTTTCCCGCGATATTTCTGCGATCTTCTCGCGATCTCGCCGAATTTGTCAGATCTTCCTTTTTGTCAGCTGACCGATATATTCTCGTGATCCGATATCCATAACCATGTCTCATCCTAAGACATCACAACGAGCTAGTAGAAGAGACGACCTGCACTGCATGTGTGCAAGTTTGTGAACTTGTTAATTCAGTATTTGTATATACTAACTCTGATTCAAATAGCAACAATACAATATTTATCCCTCAAACAAACTTTGAAACTTCAGCAGCCTCTTTAAAATATATTCCAATGGTTTTGGCTGTGGCGCCAATGGCCTTGTCTGGTGTGGGTCAAAGAGAGTTTTATAGTTGATCCATGTCATTGACATCTAATTTATTAATAATTGAGTTGTTATAATGATAAGAGGGAGATGATCAAGATTAATTTTACTTGAATGACAATGTATATGTAAAAGACCAATTGAAGTGCCCCAGTAGTTAGGGGATTACTATTGCAGCATGTGTCGTGATTTACGATAATTTCAAAAAAAAATGTACATTTAAAAACAAGTGTCTTAAGAAATATTATTTAAAAAATATTAATTTTGTTGGTGGAATATAAGTATTGTATAAGCGTTTAACACTTGACGAGTCACTCGAGCTCGATTCATTAAATATTCAGTCAATGACGGTTATAATCGAGCTCGGGTCACCGTCAGATTTTCCCGTAATAACAACATACAAAGTGACGATACGCTGTTACTATCAGGCGTTAGAAACGACGTACTTCACTACATGTGTTGTTATTATCCCTAGTGACGGCGCATGTCTGTTGTGCGTTATTATTATATTAGTAACGACATACGTTGCTCTGTCCGCTAATAGTAACAAAGTACATTGGATTGTGTGTCGTTACTACTGGTTGACCTATTGACCAAGAAAAGACCGTTAGCTTCTAACGGTTCGATTTTGGACAGTTGATGTTAACGTTGAATATGGACGACACACATAACGTGATGCACCGTTACTATGTGATGGTAACGGCGCATCCCGTCATGTGCGCCATTACTATGATTCCTATAAGTTGGCAGAACCACCCCAATTTTCCTCTCTACTACACTTTGCTTCTCTCCCACAAATACTACACTTCATAAAATCTCTCTCCTTATGCTGGTGGAGTCGAGTTCACATAAAAGTGTTTTGAATTTTTCGGTTAATTAGTAGGTACGTTTAAATAATGCATGCACCTTATTATATTTCTCGTAGTTTCGGTTAAATAATGCATGTACTTTGTCGGTACATATTTTTCTGATTTAATTTATCGAATTTACATATATTAGATAGAATAAATCGGTGATAGATATGATCTGTTAAAATGAGCGAGGAATAGATACGTCGTTAACCGCATAACGTGCAAATGCACCGTTACTATTCAATGTCAGAAAAATAAAGGGTCGTGATTAATCGGTGCATTGATGGAGAGCACGATCTTTCATATTTAGTGACAACGTAAAAAACTTTGTACATTGTTACTAATATTAGTAACGGCGTATAAGCCTAAATGCTATGTCACTAAGTTTAATTACATATACACAAAACAGAACCTCTTCTTCTCTACTCTTTCTCTCTTCCTCGTTGCCGCTGCCCGCAGTCGCTTGCCTTTGAAACAGTAATAGTATGAAATTTATTATCATGCATGTAAAGTATGAAATTTGTTGAAATTTAATAAAATTTGTGTGGAATAGTGGTTAGTATGAAATGTATATGAAATTATTGGTTATCATGGATGTAGTCAGACGAAATTAACCGCTTTCTCAACAACAAAAAATTAACCGTTGGTTTATGAGATTTTAATGAAATTTGTTAGAAAATTGAATTGTATAATTAATTTGTTAGGAAATTTTGATGAAAGTTCATTTGTTGATTTGTATAATTGATTTGTATGCAATTTGTTGATTTGTATAAAATTGGGTTAGAAATAGTTATTGAAATTTATGATTTTTTTATATTTATGTTTTGTTAATTTAGAAATACTTTATGAAATTTATAGTTCATTTTAGCTTGTAATTTAGGTAAAAATTATCCGACAAGGGCATTTTCTTAATTTAAGGAAAATTACCCGATAAGGGTTTTTATGTCTTAATGTACTTTTAGATAGTGATACCTAAGGCTAAGGCACTTAAGCGGGTTAGTCGCGTCCCCGGATTTTTCGGAGCTAGAAATGGGGACAGAGTATTAGAAGCCCCATCGCCACCAGTGGGGGATGAGGGATGTTCATGTTCGACTCCCCAGAGCCGACCTGACCGACGACATGGAATATTGGGTACGACTTACCGACAGAGGGCCATACGGACGGTCTGTTGGAGTTGGAGGATGTCTTAAACATGATCTAGGTGATGCTCGATGTTCCGAGATCCTCAGCTGCCAGGGAGGGTGCATCAGGTTTTGGACCCCCCTTCACCGAGCAAGGGTTTCTAACACTCGATGCTCCGGAGGACCTCGACCATGAGTTGTAATTTGACGAATACGTCAAAGATAACTACATGGTGAACCATAGTTGGAAGACCCCATCGAAGATGCATCTAGTGGACGTTTTGGTCGCTTTGGAGGAGGACGAGCGAACTAGGAACGGAGGCCCTCTTTAATTGGAGTGGCAAAACGGCGTACCTTACGTCGTGTTTATGAAGATAAGAAGAAGTTATTCATACTTTCCATTTTCCAAACTGAAGAACCTATTATGAAAGTATGTTCCTAGTGGGGTATCAGTTGCCCATGAGAATTAGGCATATCTTCCCCTATCCGAATACCGGATGTTTTGGACAACAATGGAGGTAATTAGATAGTTAATTAATACTTTTAAAATTTTCCTATGACATTAGTTGTTGGATATTTACAATGTTTCATTTTAATATTTTAGTATTTTTATGACATAGACGAGACTCTCGAGCTGCAACAGTGGATGAATGATGCATGTGCAGCGGCTTTCAAAGAGAGAAACGAAATATCTGGGATTTTGGGAGTCAAGACCCTCAGTCGCCGAAGCCGAGAGAACGTGCCTCCTCAGTTCCTTCTGAGGTCATTTACAACCTCAAGAGGAGAACACACAACTATGTACTCAAGTGCATGCAACAAACAATCGGGTAGAGGAAGCTCGCAAAAAGGCCGAAGATGCCGACAACATCTCCAGGCAAGTCAGGGCATAGATGATGCAATTCGACCCGACTATGCCTCCTTTGCAGTTGAGTTGTAGTTGTAGTGTTTTGGGTTTTTGTAATTAGCCTAATGAGTTGTACTTGTAGTTGTAGTGTTTTGGGTTTTTGTAATTTACCAAACATTCACTATATTAATTTTGAGTTTGTGGATTTTATTTTAATATTATTTTATAATTCAACAATTAAATGTATTTTACTTATTTTATTTCAATTCAAATATTTTTGAGAAAAATATAATTGAAATATAAATTACTAAGTAATTTCAGAAAAAAAAACAAAATGAAATATAATTTATATGTCATTTTTATTTTTTCCTGAAATTACCTAGTGATGGCGTGTGACAGATCGTATGTCGTTACTGCATAGCAACAAACAAGGTCACTTACGTTAGTTCTAATGTTGACGGTGTTGACCGTTTAGTAATGGCATATGACGCACGTGTCATTATACGCTGGTACTATAATAGCGACGTGTGCCGTCACATACGCCGTTATTATAGTTGTTGGAATATATTATAAAATAATCAACAAGTTGCGAATATTAAAATAAAATTTAATAATAAGCTTTATAAATTGTAACTCAGCCTTTTACCAAATACAAAGTTCAATATCGTAAAGAAAAAAGTCGAGGCGTGTTG